>LZPO01055200.1:4207-15093 GCA_001675575.1 Neotoma lepida
TTTGTTCTCCAAAAAAAAAAAATGAGCTATAGTTGCCTGCATAATTCTAGTGATATGCTGGTCTTCTCTAACATATTCAAAACAAAATCTTTTATTTCCCCAATAAGCCTCCTTTGGTCCTTTTCATCAACAAAACTTCAAAGCCAAAATGTCCAAGAGTCACTCTACTTGGGGGATGGTCTTTGATTTTTTAATAGACACATAAATATATATATTCAAATTAATATAATATAATATAAGCATATTCATATGTCTGTTTATGAGGTGCCACATGATGTCCTATTCCATGTATATACTGTATAATATTCAAAATCAGGGTAAGTATACTTATTTCCTTGGTGTTTATCATTTCTTTGTGGTGAAAACATCCAAATTTTTTTCTTCTAGTATTTTTTTTAATAAATAGCACACTACCATTCTCTATAATCACCCCACTTACGTTAGAACATATTAATATGTCTCCTAAGTGTAAATTGCTACAACCTCCATCTTTCCAAGTCTCTCCTCCCCACAGCCAGTCTACTCTAAACTTCTACACACTCAGCAGCATTAGATTCCACACTAGAGAACATGCTACATTTATCTTTCTGCATCTGGCTTATTTCACTTGGCATAGTGTTCTTCGGGTTCATCCATGTTTTCACAAACCACAGGGTTTCCTTTATTGTGTTTATTTTTTGTTCATGGTGAACTATCATTGTATTCCTGGGTGAAATACTTTGGAGAATGATCTTTTTAATGTGGTACTAAATCTGATTTGTTAATATTATATTGAGGGTTTCTGGATCTGTTATTCAGAAGTCTCCTCTCTCCCACACACACATTCATCTGGTTTCAGTACTAAGGTAAATGCTGGCCTCATGGAATGTTTTTGGAATAATTCCCTCCACTTGAATTCTTTTGGAAGGCACTGAAAATATTAATTTTCTTTAAGTGTTTGGTGGAATTTGGCAGAAAAGCCATCATGTCCCAGGACTTTCTTGTTGGGAGAATTTTTATTATAACATTCTTACTGTAGGACAGCCTGTAGGACTTTTGTATTTTTGTATTTCTTCATAATTTAATCTTGGTAGGTGATATACATATAGAGATTTGTCTATTTCTTCTAAATTATCTGCTTTATTATAATGTAATTTTCATAATTATGTCTTAAGATACTTAAGATACTTGATATTCTGTAGCATAAGTTGTAACTCTCCTTTTTATCTCTCATTTTTATTTTAGTTTTCTTTTATATAAATTTGGCTAAAGCTTTGTCAGTTTTGTTTAACTTTTCAAAACACCATTTATTTTGTTATTTTTTTGAGATTTCTACTTTTAATTTGTTTATCTCTGCTATGACTCATTATTTGCTTCTTCCAACTAGTCATGACCTTAGTTATTGTTTTTCTAGTTCTCTTATCTCAGTCTTTTATTTAATCTTTTCAGAATTTCATATACAAGTAGTATGAAATTATTATTACATCATTTCCTCTCCCCAATTCCTATATTTTTCTCTACACATTTGCTCTCAAATTCATGACCTCTCATTCTATAATTATTATTGTTATGGTCACATACACATTATAAATTTGTATATATATACACATATATATTCATATACATATAAATATCATGTATGTGTGTGTATATCTAAGCTCATTTATTGTTGCTGTTTTTATGTCCAGTCATTGCTATAAACTTTTATTGCTATATTCCATAGGTTTCCATGTGTGTTTCTGCTTTTGTTTCCCTCAGGAAAAATTCAAATTTCTCTTTCAATTTCTTTATCTATTTAATGATTATTCAGAAGCATTTTGTTTAATTTCCATGAATTTTTGTATTTTCCAAAGTTCTTCCTTTTATAACCTCTACTTTTATATCACCGTGGTTAGAAAAGGTAGCTGATTTTTTTTTAGTTTGTTTTTTCTTAATTTATTAGGCTTGGCTGTGAAATGTCTTAATGGATAAAGTGCTTGCCTCCCAAGAGTAAGGACCAGTGTTCAGATCTCCAGAACCTATGTAAAAAAAAGCCATATACAGTAGTACATGTGTTTATAACCCCAGTGCACGTGTTTGCAACCCCAGCGCTGCCAGGGAAGATGGGAGACAAAAGCAGCAGACTGTTTGGAAGCTTGAAGGTCAGCTGTTAGCAGCGGGGAACAAGAGACCCAGGTTCAAACAACATGGGAGACAGGACTGATGCTCCACTAGAGTTGTACTCTGTTCTCCACATGCACGTATACACACACACACACACACACACACACACACACACACACACACACACACATTTTGTGTTGCAACATATGCTCTATCCATCCATGTGTTGTTGAGAACGTGCTCTGCAGCTCCTGGGAGGACATTCTCTGTCGTTGTTGGGTCCAGTTGGTCTCAAGAGAAGTTTAACTCCAACGTCTTCTTTCTTCTAATTCATCTCTGTGGAGTATTGGTCCATATGTGGAAGTTAGGGGTAGAGATTCCCGGTTGGCACATTACCTACCCCTACTGTCTGGCATCCTTTGGATCTGATGTCTTAAGACACTTGATATTTCTGTAGTGTAAGTTGTAAGACTCCTTTTTATCTCTGAAATAATGCTCGATGCCATATGCAGGTGCTCCAGGACTACTGTGTGTAGATATTCAGTTGCTAAGTCTTCTTGCTGAGTTGAGTCCTTTGTAGTTCCATGTTAGCATTCTGTCTTTTCTAACAATGTTGACTTAAGCTACAGCAATGCCTGCCTTTGTTTTAAGATCTTTTATTATCCCTTGATTGTGGTAGTATTTTACCTATGTCCCTCAATAAAATTTATCTGAGGATCAGAGGAACAAGATCAGCCGATAGCCTTGCAAAATTAGCACACACCCTTAATCCTATCACTTAGCAAGCAGGGTCTGTCTGGATCCCTGTGAGTTCCAGGTCACACTAGGAACAGTCAAGCGTGGAGACACACGCCTTTAATCTCAGCATCAACCATAGAATTCTGGAGGTCTATACAGATAGGCAGGAAGTAACAGATGGGCGACAGGAGGAAGTAATGTAGCTACGCTGAAAGAGCCAATGGGAGAACAGAACAGAAAGGGATATAGATGTGGAGGTACAAGGAAGTAGAACACTCTCCATTTTGGGAGTGGCGGAAGTCTAAGGTGAGGTTGGTAGCTGTTCCTAATTCCTCTGATCTCTGTCAGACTTTCACCCCTATCTCTGCCTCTGTGTTTTATTTAACAAGACCATTTAGAAAATCTGTCTTACACTTGATTTTTTTCAGTATGTCCCCACAGGTGCATTAAGTCTTTCATAGACAGTAAAGAGTGAGTATTGGGGTGTTTTATGTACTGTCCATATGTTTTGATTGGATAATTTAATTCACTTAGGAGTTAAAGACTTTGAATTGTCATTTTATTATTGTTTTGCCTTCACTTTATCCCTCTATTCCTTCCTTCCTTACTCATTTCCCTCTTTCCTTCCTTCTCTTACTATCTCTCTGAGTGGTTGGGTGCTTTTTCTTATAGCATGTCTTGTTTCCTTACTTTTAATTTTTAAAATATCTCTCATAGGCTTTTGCTTTGTGGCTACCATAAGGGTTACAAACATTTTATTAGTTTTAATAAGATGTTAAGCTGATAACAACTTAACTTTAATTGCATAAATAAAATCTCTATCTTTGTTGCCTCAGACCATTTTGAGTTTCTGGTGTCACAACTTACATCAATGAAATAAATGAAGAAGAAATAATCCATCTATTCACATAACCCTTCAATGTGATTCAATGACAGCTTGTGACTCTAGCTTGCAACTGATGGCCATCTCATTCAACACCTTCACTGAGCAGTGTTGAATGTAACTGACATTCACCTATCAGCTCTACTTCTTCCACAGACAGAATGAAAGGAAGCCAAACTTAGTCTTTTCTAGTGCTTTGTATCAAAAACTTTACCTTGAGTATTAAAGGGTTTATTCTAGAATTGTCAGCAGTGCCTTCATTTTAAAATGGACAAAATATCATCTGTCACTTCAGTCATCAACAGATACTTTCTAATGCTAGGTGTTAGTTGCCTTGCTGACACAGCCTTAGCAGACTGAAACCAGACATCTATGCTCTGCCCACATGGCATCCTACAATCAAACAAGAATCACGTGGCTGCATTCAATTCTTGACCAATCATTTTTTTCTTAAGACTGGTCATGGAGCATCTGTTCTTTGGAGAGGATTTAAAAGGGGACAGAGGGAGACTGTGTCTGGGGAGACCCCAGGATCCTCACACTGCCCCAACTGTGCATAGTGTGTTCACTGTGGCTACATAGGCTGCCAAGGGGGAAAAGCCAAGAGTCTTTCCCCTGAAGCCACTCTTTATCATGTCAGCTGCTAGCTTCAAAACACAACTGAGCCAGAACACTTTCAGCTCTCTGGCTCCATTAAATCGTGGCTTAAAAAAAAAATCTTTTAAAATCTTCAAAAATAAAAGCGTAGATGCATTTACAAATATACTGCCTGAGAGCTCAAATCTAGTTCTAACTTGTGTGTTTTAAAGCCATATACTATTATTAGGCTTTACATTAAATCAATAGAGTCTGGAACACACTTTGGAGAGCTTTTGACACAGTCATAATGGGTCTCTTCATAACCTGTGAAACAGCCTGAAATCATTGTGAAATTGGCTTGGGCGTTCTGCCAATCAGATGAAATGAACAGAGTTTCAGATGAGCCCTCCAGCTTCAATGCACTAACTGAAAACCCCTCACTGTGTTTCTTGATGTCATAGATGAAAACACGTACAGGGACTGACTTTCTAGGTGAACTCTTCAAGGACATGTTAGTTNCAATTATCATCTTCTACCTTACTGCAAGTATTTAAGTTATCTCATATGCATATGCATTGTGCCTCCATACAAAGAAAATTAAAAGAAGAAAATCCAGGTGAATGTGCAGTGGTTCAAATGTACAATGCAATCCTNTGCAGCCACTGAAAGCAATGATACAAGGACATTCTATAGAATGTCCTCCAAATTATATCATTGAGCAAGTACAGAAAGATTTAGAGCAACCAGTGTGCCATGCTATGATTTGTTTGCAGAAAGCGAAAGAGTTATCAAAAAAAATCCTAATAGCTGATGCAAGGTGTCCTCCAGAGCACCTTGGAGATCAAGGTGAAGTCTTTAGAGAGACACATCCTTGCTTAACTCTTCCTCTGCTTCTCACACCTCCGCAGAGCACTCTTCATTAATCACTTGTACAACACACAACAGGATTGCAGGGTAAAGACAGGATCTATAAAATATATATGGTGATTCAAACAAATACATAATCTCTCTATGTGGTGGTTAACGGTAACCATTTATGTGTGTGCGNATGTGTGCGTTGCGCACACATTTTCATGTGTGTAGGTGCACATGGATACATATGCACATGGAAACCAGAATCAGTCTCAGGTGTCACACCTCCAGGTGTCCTCCACCTCTCTTTTTTTCTTTTTGAGACAGGGTCTCTAGGTGGTCTGAAGCTCACAAAGTGGGCTAACCTGCATGGCCAGTGAGCTCCAGACACCCACCTGGCCCCTCCCCAGCACTGAGCTTGCAAGTGCACACTATTACACCAGCTTTTTTATTCAAGTTCTGGGAATCAAATCCAGTATTCTGTGCTTATAAGACAACCTATCTCCCTAGAACCCCTTCATTCTTTTGAAAGTTCAAAAATGAGCCATTTCTCCAAATCTTCCATAAATTTCTAATTTTCTCTAGGAAAAGTCACTTTCTTATCAAACTGCAGTAGATGCCACACATCTGACCCTACTGGCCCCCATAAGTTCCTCTCCCTCACAGCTCCCACCCTCTCCATGACATCCACACTGAGCTGATCTCAGTCTCTTCTGCTCTCCATGCTCCTTCCACTGGAGAAGACATTATGCTTTTCCCCACAATGCCCCAACGTGTTTGGATCAAATCCACCTCCACTCTCTCCCTTCCAATGCCTTCTATACCCCCACCAACTTTTCCTTCTCAGTTTCATGATCTTTCTTAAACCCACTGAGTCTGTTTGGTGCTGCCAGGATGTGTAGGGCTATGGGGCTGGAACATGACCATTCTATCAAGGGCCAGATCTGAAGAAAGAGACTCTTCCTCTCACAGCAGTCAATTGCCAATAGCTCCTCAGTGAGGTGTAGGACTGCATGAGCCCTGTCCACATCCACACTGCAATCTTCAGTGAGGTGTAGGACTGCATGAGCCCTGCCCACACCCACACTGCAATCTAGATGGGCCTGATCTTGTACAGGTCTCGTGCATGCAGCCACAGACACCATGAGTGAGTTCATGTGTATAAAGTCCCTGCTATGACAGGAAAATGCTTTCACAGCAGTCCTCCACTGTCCCTGACTCTTACAATCTCTTTACCCTCAGACAGTGTTTACTATACCAAAAACGATCATTAAATATTTGTTGAATAAACAGATTTTGTTAATGACTATAACTAGCTAGAATTCAACACTAAATTTTATTCTATTCTGCTTAACAACCAAAGAACATAAATGATACACTATTAATTATTAGTGTCCTTAGGCAAAATAATTATTCATGAGACAGATAATGTCTGGTGCTGAAACAAAGAAAAATGTCCTATGCCATGAGCCCATGCAAAGTGATTTTTTTAAATGGAACAATGTGAAAACCATTCACACAAGTGAAATAATAAATTTACACTGTTTCCATAATTCATCATGAACAGATTCATTACACACCTATTATGATCCAGGATCCATATGGTCCTCTGAGGCACTAAGAATGTTGATTAAGAATATATAAAATTTCTGTTCTCCTGGATTTTATCTTGCAAAAAAGCAAACAGAAATCGATAAATCATGGGAGTATATATAAGTACAGCAAAAAGAGACACATCTAGAGAACTACACACTGAGACATCCTGGACCAGGGGGAGGAAGTTGAATTGACTTGAGAACTGAAGGTCAGGGAGATGATTTTGAGGCAAAAAGAGGAAGGAAGGATGCTCCACATGCGTTTGTTCCTCAGAAGAAGGTCACAGTGGCTCATTCAAACTGAGTGAAGTTAAAAGTCAGTAAAGTCTAGAAAATCTGAAGTGTAAATTGCTAATAATTTACAAATGCATATCATGATTGAACTTTTGGTGGAGTCTTGACCTCAGATTTAAAATATCAGGACCAGGGTATTGACAGGGTATTGACCAGGGAAGTAGACTTCCACTAAGTCTACATAGTGGAAGAAAGGCCAAGCAGACAAGAGTGGGACCATGGAGCCATTGGTCCTGGGACTAATGAGAAGCAGCTGGAATGCTTTCAGCAAGTGTGGAACACAATCAGATTTTCATTTTGAAAATAACATCTGACCTCTGAGAGAGAACAGACTGCACGGGACAGAGAACCAGGTGGAGACTGGTGTGCAGGAAGGTGAAGCTGGTCCATGGCAGCACTTCTGCATGGTGATGAGGGGTGAAGGAAAGGATGTGTCCATTGTGACTGAGTGTCACAGGACTGAAGCAAAGCAGCAAATGCCAGGTACACAGCTTCTGATAAATTGCTTTCAAAGAGCTGACTGAATGACTGAGGATAATTTGTGAATGTATCTCACCACTGAACTTTTGAGGGGCGCATTGAGTTCACCTTTAAACCACCAGGAACAGGATTTGAACAGTCATACAGCTAATACAGTGTACATAGGTTGTTGTGGGAAAGGGGATAATCAGGAATTAACTTTGTACAACATTAAATCTGCTATACATAATTGAATATATTTGTTTATGTTTGAATGGATATGCTTAAGCTAATCATAAATAAATGTACTCACTGAAACATTAAAATAGATCTTCCCAAATAAAATTTCAGTATCTTTCCAAAGTGCTTAGATCACAAAAAATATTTTCAGGTTTAACAAAGAAACATCCAAGTCAAGTAGAATGACTGACACTNACAGCCAAACCATCTTTCCAAATAAATCCTCTTCTGCAATCCTGTCTGAGAGAGGAGTGCTCTTCCCTATAAAACCCTCCCTTCAAATAGGCAGAAAACTGTATGGCTAGCACTAACAGCCAAGTTGTCTTTCCAGCTAAGTCTTTTCTGCAATACTCTCTGAGAGAGGAGTGTTCCTCCTTGTGAGCACCTCCCTTCAAATAGGTAGAAAGCTGTATGGCTAGCATTTTAAGCTTTTCATTTTCTATTTACTGTGTGTATTTGATGTGCGTGTGCCATACCATGCATGTGTGGAGGCCAGAGGACAATTTGTAAGAGTTGATTTTCTCCTTCTATTGTGTGGGTCCCAGGGACTGCACTCAGGTCATCAGGCTTGGTAGTAGGCACTATCACCCACTGAACCATCTTACTGGCCCTTGGCTTCCTTTTAAACACCCAGGAACACAGTCTAGGTAGAACATCAGTGTTGATTTCTAAGACTGTGTTTTCAAATGACAAGTCTGTAGGTTCAATTCCCAGTAGATCCAAATAGAAATCACTAGATGTTAAGCTGAAGGAACTGGGGATGCAATCTTGTATAAATATAATCTTTTATGGAAGGTGTGGTAGAGAATACATTCTCCAAAGTCACCAAGCAGTTTAGCAACATTTTGTTTTCAAAATGCCAGGATGTTTGACTCCAAGAATATTACACAACTATGTTCTGGCACAAACACAAATTAGTCCTCATGTTTAATGTTTGTGGTTTTCAAGTATAACTCTGAAGATTATGTACAAGAATACAATGGGTCTTGGTGGATGACTGACTCAGAAAGAAAGAAACAATAAATACCAAGGAAATGTAGTCACCAGAGCATCATAAGAAACCACAGCAGCTGGGGTCTGAGCAGGTAAAACATTTTCCATGCAAACATGGACCTGAGGTCAATGTCCAGACCCCATGGCAAAGGCCATACCTAATGGTGCATGCCTGTAATCCATGTTCTGAGAAGGTAGATGCAGGAGGATGCCTGGAGCTGGCTGGCTGGCCAGCAGTCTAGCCACAATGGGGAACTCCAGGCTCAGTAAGACACCCTGTCTCAAAAAAATTAATAGTAATAAGATGAATATTTACTGAGAAAGGCAACAGACCAATAATCCTAGATAGAATAGATAGAAAATCCAGGATGGGAATTCCTAAGAAGTATGTTTGAAGTCATTGGAAGGTAGGTGGCCAGCATATAAAGAAAGCCCAGGAATGTGTATTAATTCTCCACTCAAGGCTTCTGCTAATTTAGAAGCAATTGAGAAGTGTGACATTGAGCAGAAAGCAATTAGAAAGTCCTAGCTGGGAGTCCATTCCCTCCCAGGAGACAGCAATAGAAGAACAGCAGAGTTGTCCATTCAGAAGTCAGGGGTTTCTGGGAAAAAGCAGAACCCAAGGAGTCAGAATTGAAGGATCATGCCTGAGGGGGATAAAAAGGGCACATTTACGTCTGGCTTCTGAGTCTCCCCTCCAGTAGCCAAAAGTCTCAAAAGCCAAGCAGAAAGCAGAAAGACCTGAGAAGCAGGAGAGCATCCCCCTGGTAGTGGCGCATGCCTTTAATCCCAGCACTCCAGAGACAGAGGCAGGAGGATCTCTGAGTTTAAGGCCAGCCTGGTCTACAGAGCAAGTTCTAGAACAACCAAGACTACACAGAGAAACTGTGTAAATAGTAATAAATATTTAATTAATTAATAGTTTAATTATTAATAATTAATTAATTAATATTAATAAAGACTTTGTCTGAGCAGAGGGCAATTGGTGAAGTCATCAGTGCCAGATCCCTGGGGCATTGGAAGAGCATGGAAACAAGGCAAAGAGAAGGTTTGGCAGTCGTCACCTGATCTAGGTTGTTCTGTTCCATTTGTCTTACTATACACAATGAATGGTGTTTCAGTTTGCCTCTTAGGAATTGAGGGCGATGGAGCCCCTCCAGCCTGATAACCCTTCAATAAATGAACAGTTCTTGCTAGAGCACAATCATTTCCAGAGTTCCTGTGATGCTTTCCACACTTGACACTGAATAAAAAGTTACCGGGCTTATCAAGAGATAGGAAAGAAGGAAAAGAAAAGGACAGCATATTGTCAAACAGATACATAGAGATTTCAGAGTAATGCCAGTGTTTTCAAGAAATTAGAAAGCTGGGCATGATGGTGCACAACAGTTATTCTGACAATTGGGAGATGAGACAGGAGGATCGGGAGTTTAAGATCATTCTCTGCTGTGTAGAGACTTTGATGCTAGTGTGGACTGCATAAGACCTTGTCAGAAAAGAAAATAAATGATAAAGAGTATCCTCATCAAACTGTAATCAAAGAATCCAATGGAAATGCTTGAAATGAAAAATGAAGAATTCAACAGGCATTTAAATATCAGATTTCACTCACACACACACACACACATACAAACACACACACACATACTCATACACACACATACAAACATACACACATACACACACACAAACACACACACATACACTCACACACACACATACTCACACATACAAACACACACACACATACAAACACACACACACATATACACACACACAAACACACACACACAACCACACACACATACACACACACATACACATACAAACACACACACATACTCACATACACACATACAAACACACACACATACAAACACACACACATACACACACATACAAACACACACATACTCACACATACACACACACATACAAACACACACACACATACAAACATATACACATACAAACACACACACACATACACACACATACAAACACACACACACACATACAAACATATACACATACAAACACACATACACATACACACACATACAAACACACACACACATACAAACACACACACATACAAACACACACACACATACAAACACACACACATACAAACACACACACACATACAAACACACACACATACACACACA
>LZPO01055200.1:25081-37734 GCA_001675575.1 Neotoma lepida
ACATGCACACCTGTATGCACATGTACACATGCACACCTGTAACATGCACACCTGTATGCACATGTACACATGCACACCTGTAACATGCACATCTGTATGCACATGTGCACATGCACTGAACACATACCCAAAGTACAAGGTGAAAGTAGGTGTAGTGTTCACACCCTAGTTTTGGTTCACACCCTATGGCTTGGCACACAAAGCTTGAGCACTAGAGATGGAGCATGGGGCAGAATGAATTCCAGCCTCTGTGGAATCCAGCATCATTATGGAGATCTGCTCATGCAGATCACTGCAAAGCCCTAGCTTGCCATTGCTCCCACACCCATGTGAATGTCCACTAGATGAGCCATGCCCAATCTGCTCAAGTGCACAGAACAGCCCTGAGTCACCTTCAGTACTGCTGTCCTAGGCTAGTGGAATGGATGCTTTACCCTTCCATCCAGTCTTCCTGATTCTGCTATCCTTTCTGTGCCATTCTGCCCCAGCACACCCTTTCCTGGGTATAAGTACCTGTTCTGTTCTCCCTCCAAGACTTGCATTTTTAATTTTTAAATGCTATCATTATCTGGGGACAGGCCACAGCATACATGTAGAGGTCAGAAAATGACATGGAGTCACTTCTCTCCGTCCACCTTTAGGAGGGTTACAAAAACAGAACTGAGGTCCTTAGATGTTGATGACAAGCAAGCACTCTGAACACCTCCTAGGCTTTCTTCATATGCCATGTGCTCAGTCACATCTTTGCTGACCACCTACACACACACCACCTAACCCCTCACTGTCATATTCCTTGTATAGCAATAAGACTTCAACACCACATGATTTTACAATGGTATAATTCATTTGCTGTCTGCTCATTGCCCCACTAAGGGACAGGCTCTGCAGAGACAGAGAGCAAAGTGTCTGAATACATTAGATGCTCAGCAAAGTTGGACTGAATTATAATTAGGGAGACAGACAACAAATGAGCAAATACACATTCATGTGTTTGTGCAAAAATGTACATATATATGCATTTGAGAACTACAAATATCATAATACCAACCATATATGTGTTTATTCACTCATAGATTAAAACAGGAATAACCAACAGGTATATATACATAATATATGTATATATATGTATAGCTGCACATGTCTGTACATGTATATCTGTGTGTGTCTAAGTTTGCTTGCTTGACTCCCACCTATAATACATTCATTCACTTAACTAGTCTTTCCTTGAGCTGGCCACTTGTAATAGGATTCTCTCTCATGATGCCCAGCTGTGAGTGAAGGTACAGTGTTCCGAACACATTTAAGGTCTGATGCCAAGGTTGGCCTAGTAAACACATTTTAGGTTTATAATATTTTCAACTTACAGTGGATTAATTGAGACACAACCCTATTATAAGCCAAAAAAACATTTGTACATTGTGTGTATTCATGTAGGCAAGTGTGTGCACATATAGATACATACAGATGAGTGTGTGTATATAGATTCATGAGCATGTGTATATACATGCATATTCATGAGTATATATGTACATGTAGATGATATGTATCTATGTATATGCAGGTGCCTATGAGCTAAAGTACACTGTGTATACACACAGATAATTGTATTTACATGCACATGAGCATGTGTTGTATGTACATGCAGATGCGTGTGTGAATACATGCATAGGTGTGAGCATGTTTGCATGTATATGCATGCATAGGCATATACATGAGAATGTGTGCATGAGTGTGTGTGTGCATGTGTATATGTAAGTAATGAAGCCAGGAACCTACTTTCAACAGCCTCCAGAACAGGTTCCCAGGAGGGCTTAGGCTCAAGCAGGGCCCGCAGAGAGGAGGTGACCTTCCCTGAAAACCTACTCAGTGTCTGAAATTCTGCCATGGCATTATCTGGATGAGCTCTCTTGAACCACACAACCACGAAGAAGGTGGGGATTATTATCACTTCCAGCTCATAGATGGGGAAACTGAGGCACAGGGATGCTTGTTACAGCTCCAGGTTACAATGCTGTGGTGCCAGTGTCACACCCAAAGTCCATCTGATTTCCTAAGTTCTGGCCCTTTGCTATGCAGCACGACTCCTGCAGGAA
Source organism: Neotoma lepida (assembly GCA_001675575.1). Taxonomy (NCBI): domain Eukaryota; kingdom Metazoa; phylum Chordata; class Mammalia; order Rodentia; family Cricetidae; genus Neotoma; species Neotoma lepida. The sequence continues at coordinate 27,175 of LZPO01055200.1, forward strand.
GAACACAGGGGTCACTTGGACACATAGGAAGAGTAGGATCTGGACTCCACCCTGGCCTGGCTGACCCAAAAGAGCATTCAGACTGGATCCTCAGCTAGTCCACTAGCCTGAACTAGTAACTCTCAAGCAAGCTGAGCACAAGAAGCCCCAGGAGAGATGTAGAAGCCCTACACGTCGGTGGTGTACCCTTCACCTGTTAGCTGGGGTGCCTAGAGCACTGTGGAAGTGCCAGTCTGTCCTAAACCTCCCTGATTATTCTAATACAAAAATGCTCAAAAACAAATTTTAAAAGATTTTCTAACAAAAGAGTCTTCTTAGTCCCCTTGTCAGGAAATTGAGGTTGTCCAGGAGTCTGACAATCGACATGTTTAACAGGCAGCAGAAGCCATTGTTAAGATTTGGGGACACAGCTTTAAAGATGAGAATCAGCTGTGCCTTGGTGTCTGGGCTCTGCCTAGAAACTGAGTTATNAAAAATATATTAATGTAAGAAACTAATGAATACACAGAAACAGAGCCTACATGAAGGCACAGGGTAGCCAGCATTTAGGAAAAGAATATACATGTAACCACTGGCCAGTAATAGAACATAGCCAACAATCTCCAACCATGGTGTGTCGCTTCTCCCTGACCTGTAACCTCCAGCCAGCCTTTATAGAACTCAGCTGTCTCCTTAACTTTATAGCTTGTCTTCCTTTGTCTGCAGACCTAGACATCTATGAATTCTTTCTGTTTTTCATTTTATATAAACAGTATCTCACTGTATNTCCTCTTTTGGTTATCATTTCTTTATTCAACATTACATTTAGGAGAAACTTTCTTCATTTCTATATAATATTCTAATGTATAGTAAACACAGTCTTGGTGTTGATGTGCATTTTCTTTTGCTCACATCCTGAGCTATTCCAAACACTCCTTTTCTGCTTCAGACTGGTACATCCTGAGCATGTTTTGATGCATAAATGCATATGATTCTCCAGGTTATTGAATAAGCATGCCAAATGTTCCCATCAGGAGTATTTTAAACTTCCTGTCATTTCACATATCTGCTCATTTGATGGTGATCCCTCCCAGTGACCATCACATAATTTCTATAAGGAACAGTCAGATGGCAGCTTTCACTGACATTTTTAATCTCTCTCCCTCTCTGTCTTCCTCTCTGTCCCTGTCCCTCTCCCTCCCCCCACCCCATGTGATGTGAGTGTGTATAGCTATGGGCACACTAGTGCCATGGCACACATGTGGAAGTCAGAGGACAACCTCAGGCACTGGTCTTGTCTTCCATCTTATTTAAGATTGGGTCTTTTGTTGTTCAGTATCAACCTATACCAGGCTAGCTGGCCAATGAGCCTCCAGGGATGCTCTTGTCTCCATCTCCCACTTCCCCATAGCAGTGCTGGGATTACAGATGCATACTATGACATCTGATTTTCCATAGATTCTGGAAATCCAAACTCAGATGCTCACACTTGTACACCAAGCACTTTACCTACTGTGCCTTCTCCCCACCTCACTGCCGTGTCTGGCCTTTACATGGGTTCAAGAATCCAAATCTGGTCCTCACACTTGCCTGGCAAGGACTTTATCCACTGAGCCTTCTCTCCAGACCAACTTTCTCTTTCTCAGAGTAACAAAAACCCTAGCCCCATAGGTGGAAGGGGAGACAAATGGCACACAGTGGCAGTCTCAGGAGTTGTTTAATGTTGAACTTGCTCGGGGGTAAGCCAGGTTAACAACCACTTCCTCTGGGTTTCTCTCAATGACTCCATGAATGGGAACCGTCCATCAGGGGCCGAGGCACATGGAGTGATGNGCATGTGTGCCACAATGATTTTCCGTCCTGTCTATCGTGCAGACGATGATCAATCAGGGCAGGAGCACTGGAGGGGTTTGTTGCAGAGTCTGTGATAGAAAATGAAGCGGGCAGATCACACAAGCTGCGGGATCTGGAGAGCAGCAGCACTTCTGTTTTGAGCATTGGATTATTTGCCTGACACTGGTCTAACTCACTGTACAGCGGGTACATTTCTTTTCCCTCATGTCGTTCATTCACTCAGTCTGTAATTATGGGAACCCTATGAAGCACCAGATATTCCATAGTGAGCAGGCAGCCAGAGCTCCACCTTTGAGGAACTTATATTCTATTAGAAATATCAGTGTTCACTAACTAGTGTTTGTTGTTCAGAATGAGTACTGAACATGATATGATGATTTACTACATACTACATATAGATATACTCACAGATCACAATGAAGTTTAACTGGCTTGCACAGGGTCTTGTGGTATGAAGGACACAGAAGAGCTCCTTGTGGTACAAAGGACACAGCAAAGCCCAAAAAACATGTCACATTCTGGACCTAGACATGCCATTCTGTTAGCAAGCATTAATTCATAGCGCTCCCTAGCAGGAGAGCAGAAGCCTGAAGGGACAGGTCACATCACCTTCATGTTCTAGTAAGCAATTTTAGAGGAGAATATTAGCTGGATAAGATATGTGAGCTACTTTCCTGGGATCAGAGCCTCATTAGCCAAGAAGTTTCCCACTAGAGAGAAGAGACACAAGCATGCAACTCCCTTGAACTGCCCTGGATCTCGAAAACCACAGAAGCCATTTGCTGAGCTGTTTGCATTGCCGTCTCATTTAATCCCACAACTCAGCAAGCAAGCATCCCAGTCTCCATTCTACAAATACAGAAACTAAGGCTGGAGATGTTATCTTCTCAACTCATGATGCCAGTGAAGCCAACCCTTATTGACTTTAAAACAGTTGGCATTTATCCTGTGATCCCTCAGCAAACAAGATGTATAGTGTAGGGCCTTATTCAAGCATTGCTTAACTCTGCTCTGGAAGGTCAAAGCCATCTCCACTACAGTCTTGTTTGGCTGTCTCCAGTCTAGTTCACGAAATAGAACCTACTGCATTGCTGTGTGGTTCTGACCCCATGGGGACTCTCACGTGCTGTCTGTGTGCTGGTGAAGTTAACATGAGGTAGAATGTGGGGGTCTGTAAAACCTAGGTCACCTTGGGACAGAAGCCTTTGGCCCTGACTGCTGCCTAGCATGGTGTAGGCTAGTTAGAGCTGCTGTGTAGGGATTCCTTCTGAAATAAATGTTCCACCTTGAGGGGGAAGCTCTGTAAGACCCGTGTTCCATCCTGCAGGACAATGCATTCAAATTCAAGAAGTAAACAACTCAAAAGCTTCAAGAAGTCTCTGAAACTCACCAGATTCATAAGGCTCCTCACTCCCCAAGTTTGTATAAGCAGAAAGGACTTCTGAGAGTCACTCAGACCAGCTGAACTGCCTGGAGGAGGCAACCTGGCGGGCAGTCGGCAGGCTGTCATGAGCTATCACCCATGCTGGGTGGACTTTTGGTGATACAAAAAGCTGTGTCTGAATCATCTCTGCTCCTGTAAGGAACCCCTGACACACTCCTGTAAGGAACCCCTGACACACTCCTGTAAGGAACCTCAATAAAACCCACTGGTTCACCAAGCAGGATGTTGGTGGTAACCTTTCTTTGGACTCTCGTCGGTTCCTTCTTTGGGCAGGTGTTTGTGTGTGTCTCACACAAGAACATCTTGTGCCACACTGAGCCTGAAATTAGCCTCCAGTGTGTGGGCCAGATATCCTTGCCTCCTAATTGGTGCTGACACCTGTTTCATTCATCCAAGCTTTCAGGTGCTAGGACTTACTCATCCAGTATTCACTGACCACATTTATTATGTGACAACTGTAGAGTAATCAATGAGGAGAAGATGGTAGCAGCACAAACGTGAAACAGAACCAAGCCATTCATACAGAAAGATGTGAATCATAGTTTCAAGAAAGAATCATTGCCAGCAGCATTACCACAGATAGCACCATCATGAAATGCTTGCTCAATGCTCATTGTATTCTTGTTTAATAGACCAAGAGACTTGTTCCTTAGAGACACTCTGTGAGATCGATTACTGTACTGGTCCTATTAAGCGGATAAGGATAGAGAGAGTCAAAGTGGTTAAAATGGATTAACCACAACTACATTAGCAGTCAACTTGGTGGACCTGGAACTGGATATAAAGATCAAAACTGAAGTGAAGATTGTTATAAACACAATATCCATCCCAAGGTAGAAAGGAAAATCTTTAAATTCAGCAGTGAGAACTTCCCAAATGTTTCCATAAAATTATACTCCAGTCAAATAGTCTACAGTGTCAAAGTGGATAATGTAGATCCGTTCATTGACTCAGAAAGATATTTATGATATACTAAACTCCAGGTCAGATGACTGTATTATATTGTCTATAGTAGTATTTAAAGAGGTTTATATTCTTACATGCGAAGAGAAAAATAAGAATACAGGAAGACCTGGGGGGACAAGGATTCTTCCTCTGCTTGCATACCTCAGTGACTTCAACAACTCAAATAGTACCTGGCCCACAGTCGATGTTTGACTGCTACTCATCAATGAAATGAATGACCCCTCAGTGAATACATGAATGAGCAAACCAGGTACTGAACAAGTAGGTGAGTAATCATGAATGGATAATGAATGCCTGTATCGCCGGCTGGCAGGGTTGGGNACAACATTTTCCCTCCTTGTGTTTATCTTCATGCTTATTTTCTTTTTTCTGTCAGTGAATACAGATTAGGTGTGTAATTAGAAAGGAAAAGATACCTGATCTTCTCCAGGATTAATTTCATCCTAGAAAGATCAGGAGCCGCCAGTGCTGATTGCATCACTGAGTTCAGACTGCAACTTGCTTCATTAACTTACAGAGATATCAGTGTTCCATTTCAATCTACATGGGTTCAGTGGCAAACATCTTGGTTCTATCATTTCTGAAAAGGCACTTGAATTCCAGTCCACACTTCCTGTGAGTCAGCATTTTCTAAACTTCAGATAAAAATTACTCTGTTTGGGTCACATTTGGGTTCCTCCAGCATCATTACTTTAATGTATTTTTTTTCCTATCAGGCAACTTAGGTTCTTAGCTTTAAATCACTTATTAAATATAAAACCACCACCAAGAGTACAATAGTATTATTTGCCATCAGTTCCACAAATGGCAGAATCTTAAAAATAAAGAAGAAAAGAGTATTGAATTACTTTTAGCTAATGTTGCTTATAAAAGGTTAAGAGCCTCTGTCCATGTCTCTCTTGCTTCAGTTTCCTGCATGAGACCAATAGAAAATCTGGCAGGTCAGTGTTCCTTTCCATCATAGAGGCAAAAANGTCTCATGAAAAGCTATTGGCAGTTATTGGATTATAAGGAGAGGAGTCATTTTCTGCAGTGGTGTAGCCACTGGTAAACTGCCCAGATTCCACTAAATAATCCCTACCTATGTTCATGCAAACAACCCTAATTAAAGTCAGTGGGCCACACACACACACACACACACACACACACACACACACACATCCCTACACATACACAACACACACACAACACAAACACATACCACAAACACACACACAACCCACACAGACAAGAAAGTAAGGAAAGGACTAGCTGGAAGGAAGAGATTCAGGAGAGGAGAAAGAAGAGAGAAAAATGGTGTGTATGAATAAGATCAAATACATTATACAAACATGAGAGATTACTTGTTTGATGTCACTGGGATTAAAGAAAATTGGAAAAGAAATAAATTTTCCTATAATGACCTGGAATTTTGTGCATATGTGACATTTAAAGTGAGTGTACCACCACACCACATCTTGCACAGGACATGTTGTCTTAGGCTGTCCACTGTGGATATGATGAAAATAGTACATGATATCAACTACCCGAGAAGAAAACCTGACAGAATGTAGTGTATGCAACAGCCCATGATAGTGTGATACAGTGGGCATCACCGCATTATAGAGGAGGAGATTCTGAGAAATTATCAAATCAAGATTACAAAGTTAAAAAGGCAAATTCTGAATCTGAATCTAAACCCACTTTGCCTGAGTTCAAAGACCATCAGGAAGTCTGAAGAAGAGAAAGGGTTCTTGTGAACTTCTCAAGACAGCATAAAACAGAACAGTGGCTTTGGAAAATGACTTACCTATTGGCTAAAAACACATGTATGCATACCCTATGACCCAGCAATTGCATACCTTAGTCAAGAGAAATGCAGACCTATATCCACACTCAAACACAAATACTTGTAACAACTTAATTCATAATAGACAACAAATGCCAAAGCTTAAATGGTCAAAGAGTTACTGAATAAGTACATAGGAAATGAGGGGGTACCCATCAGCCACAGGAAGATGTCAGCTATGGACACAGTAACAAAACAGATAGGCTTGGGAAGCACTATTACTGTATAAATGAAGGGCGCATACATGAAGCTCAAGAAATCTAAGAGCAGCTGGGATAGCCAGTGTGCACACTTGCCTAATGTGTATGAAGCCCCAGGTTCAATCTCTAGTACTAAAAAATAAACCAAAAATTAATCTAAAATGACAGAAGTTCCCTCAGGGGGCAGACTCACAAAAGGACTTCCTAGGACAGTAGTCTGCTGTTTCATGAACTGATGACATGAAACACACATACANGGAGCACATGTGAAGCTTAGCCACACTCCACATAAAGATTTGTGCATTTTATTCTATGGAAATGATACCCAAAGAAGGCAATGACGGCAGAGCCTGTGTGGCTCAGCACAGAAGCAAACTGGCCTCCAGTCAGCTCTCTAACAAGCATGCAGGCCTTCTTACAGTTCTCCCTTCTACTGCAGACTGGCTGTGCTTGAGGGCTTACTGATTTCTGTACTTGTCTTACATGAGAAATAGCCCAGAGAGCAAAGGTGCAACCTATAGAATGCAAGAAAATGTTATATTAATAGCCAGGAAAATGTAAGGAACTCAAAACACGCACTAGCAAAAAGAAAAAGAAGAAAGAAAAAAGAAAAGGAAAAAAAAGATGATTTAAAAGGATCAGCATCACTAATCCTGTGAGTCAAATGCACACTATGAGCCACCTCTCCAGAAAGAACAGCTATTACTAAAAAGACAAAGACAACAAGTGCTCAGGAGACATGCAAGAAAGGGAACATTGCACAGCGCTGGTGGATACAGTCATATGGAGACTCCAAAAAATCCAGAATACCAAACTATCAAACACACACAGAGAGACATGCCAGAACTCTGTTCACCACAGCACCATTCACAGTAGCTAAGGAATGGGAGGCACCTGCACTAAACATCTATCAACTGATGAACACAAAAAGAAAATGCAGTGCCTATGCACAATGAAATATTATTCAGTCATTAGAAGCATGAAATACTGTCAAAGAGCAAATTTAAAAAATGAAATGATATGTGTTTGCATACATACATATTTAACTTGATTTCAACATTACATAATATGCACATGAACTCACATTTTACATGGCACCTCTTTCATATATATAATTTTTATGTTTGCATGTATTGTGTAAAAATAATATGCTTGAGATAAGGGACCAAACTCATTAATCTGCCCACCCTCAATTGTGTCTTCCATTGAACCATACAAATAAAGTAGTTCTCAATAAATATATGCTAGGATGAAATTTTAGATTTCAAAAGCTATTTACATAGTTGTATCAAGTTCATCTTATTGTTAAAGTTGAATTATAAANGAACAGATACAGTTGTAGTCTCATTCATTTGCCAGCCCTCTGTTGCTACAGCACCCACCCATTCAGCTGCAATGGATAATAGTTGGGGTAGGGGAGGGATGAGGTTCTAAACAACAGTCTTCATGTGAATGCTCATGAAGCNTCGAGCTAACAGCTCCTGCAATGTGGAGTGCTCAAAGTCCCATTTNTAAATATTGTATCATGGAAGATTCAGTGAACTTCTAGTTTGTCACTGATTATGAGCCCTGTGGCAATAAAAGGCATGATAAACTAAGCCAAGTCACCTGGCAACCACCAGCCAAACTACCAGAAAGTCTCAGCTCCAGATGCTGCTGACCTTTGACCCTCAGCAAGAAAAAGTATCCAGCCAAACTTGGGCATTGAGCTTCCAATGAGTGGTCTCAGAACTTACTAAATTTATACAAAATAACCCACATTGTTCAGTAATGGACTTAAGGGACATGACATGTGAGAAGGGGCAGAATCTGGTGAACAGACTAGGTGGGAGTTGGGACAAGCTGGTGATGAATGAGCCAGTCTTCAAAGGGACCACAGGATTCTCACATATCTCAGATGAGCTGTGAGGTCCACCCTGATGCCTTTGGGGGTGTATCCATCCATTTCCATTGCTGTGACAAACTCGATAAGAAAAACAACTTAAAGGAGGTGAGGTTTATTTTGGCTCCCGGGGCCAGAGCTTTCAGTCTATGGTTGCTTACAAAGATCTGTTGTCTCTGAGCTGTGATGAAGCAGTGCATCACAGAGCAAAGTCAGTCACCTCATGGAAGCTGGGAAGTGAGGGAGGAGAGACATGGGCCCAGAACAAAATTTAGCCCATTAGGGCATATCCACAAGGACCCATTCCCTTCAACTAGGCCCCTCTCAAATTCCCATCACCTCCTAAATAGCTTATCAAATGATGAACCCAACAATGCGTTTAGCCACTGATGAGCCGTTATAATCCAACCATTCCCATAAAGCCTCAATCATTTCTATTTTGTTTGTTTGTTTTGTTTTGTTTTGTTTTGTTTTGTTTTGTTTTGTTGAGACAGGGTTTCTCTGTGTCGCTCTAGGTGTCCTGGAACTCACTCTGTAGACCAGGCAGGCCTCGAACTCACAGAGATCTGCCTGTTTCTGCCTCCTGAGCACTGGGATTAAAGGTGTGTGCTGCCATACCCAGCAAAGTCCCTTTTTGAACTCTACTGCATGGAGAACCAAGCCTTCACACATGAGCCTTTTGGGAACATTTCAGAATGAAACTATAATAGGATCTAAAGATAGCACCCGTACCCACTAGTAGTCAGAATGGTTTGATATAGTTCTCATCTACTGCAAAGACCACTCAAGTCAATGCAATACCCTGACCTGGATCACACAGTCTTGAAATCACACACCCTTCACTTGCTCCTCATTTTATACCATATGTATATATATAAATATATACATATATATATACATATATATGTATGTGTGTATATATATAAAACATATTTGGAAATGTCATAAAGAAACCTAATACTTAATACTTCATAGATTAATTCATAATACTTAAAGGGAATTATTTAAGTTGAGGAGACTTAAAGAATATTAAATGACATTTAACTGCATGAAAGATGTTCCTCTAATTCTCTAAATAACTAAGCAGTGAATACTGTTAATCTCCATGTTGCATATCAGGGAGGTGGCTGGTTCAAAGTTATATACCTACTAAACCACTGTACCAGGATTTGAACTCCCTATAACCAAGCAGCTTCCATTGAGATGTGCACTTCTGAAGCATCACCAGGAATTCCACACTACTATAAATGAGTGATTGAAAATCCAACTGTTTTTAAAAAAAAAACACTGAGGTACAACATGGTGGCACAGGAGAATGGAAAGTAGGAAGAAAGGCATATGCTCTATAGAGCTTCCCAGAGGCCCTATGAATAGTGGCATAGGTAAAAATGGAAGCATGGAAAAATTGGTCATGATTCCAACTGAAATTGGTACCAGGAGTGGGGTCTAATTCTGAGCTGCAGGTCATCTTTTACTTTTTAGTTATGGCGTTATCAGTTCTCCTTCATCTGTGTTTCAGACTCTTGTCCACATTAAATTATTTTTCCATGTAGTCCAGGCCCTCATTGACTCCTGTGTGCTCTCATCTCATTTCCTCTGAACTATCTTTCCAACTGCATGCAGAATTATCTTCAAAGAAAGCCAGCTTCGTCCCATCTTTTCCTTATATATTCCTCAACTACCTGAGTCCTAAAGGATAAAAACCCAAGTTTCTTGTCCTTGTGTAAAAATCATACCATCATTTCACTTTGTATCAGCTTTTCATCTTGTTTCCCAAGAGCTTAATCCTAACAGTGTGTGCTCTAGAGCTGCTGAGATATGTGATGTTCTCTGCATTAGAACACACTGTTTTTCCAAATGTTTTGCCATCTGAAATGTTTTTCACTTCTAATTTTTTAAAAACTACTTTGCTGAGATGTTATTGATCTACAAGAAATCCTTAACTATTTAATGACTGCATCTTGATGGGCTTAGAAATCAGTATATAGCAAAAGATCATCACTATAATCTATATCAAAGACATATCCATATTCTCCAAAAGAATCTTCCTATACTATTTATTACTTTGTGTGAGTTAAGAAAAAAAATTAATATATCATCTANCCTCTTAGAAAATTTTAAGTATATAATGAAGCACTAACCTATAGGCACTTTTCTGCACAGCATATCCTTTAGGACTTATTTCTTTGGTTAAACAAAACTCTGTATCCTTTAATTACTACCTCCCTTTCACCTCCTACCCCAGAATCATTCCCTGATAGACACCATTCTACTCTTTGCTTTTATGCATTCAACTATGTCAGATATGTCATACAAGTGAAATCAGGTCAATTGTGTCCTTATATCTGAATTAATTTATTTACCATAATGTCCCATTTTATATTTTCATGTAGTTCAGGTCCTCATT
>LZPO01055200.1:37744-57622 GCA_001675575.1 Neotoma lepida
CAAGACAGTGTTTCTCTGTGTAGCTTTGGTGCCTTTCCTGGAACTCACTCGGTAGCCCAGGCTGGCCTCGAACTCACAGAGATCCGACTGCCTCTGCCTCCCGAGTGCTGGGATTAAAGGCTTGCGCCACCACCGCCCAGCCCTCATTGATTTCTATGTGGCTCTTGTTTCATTTTCTTTAAACCATCTTCCCAACTGTAAGCAGAATGATTTTAAAAGAAGCCAGTTTCATCCTTTCTCTCCTTCATTCCTCAATTGCCTGACTCTCTGTAGGATAAAACTCCAAGTTTCTTGTCTTTGTATAAAGAGCACATTATCATTTCATTCATATTATTGTAAAAAGCAGCATTTCCTTCTTTTTTAAGACTAGTAAGAGCTCACTTTATGGGTCTACCAAATTTATGCTACCTTTTCATCCATCAATGGACATTTCAAGGTTGATTTCATGTCTTGGCTGCTATGGATAATACTGCAATTAGCGTGTGAGTGAAGTTAACTCTTTGAGATCCTTATTTAAATCTCCTTGGATGTGTGTGCAGAGGTGAGATTCAGATCACATGTATGGTAGCTCTGATTAAATTTTTAATAAGCTTCCATATTAGTTTTGCATATTGGCTGCCCCCAATTTCCAACAATAATGTTCAAGGGATTCTTTTTCTTCATAACCTTGTCAACACTTAATATCTTTTGGGTTTTTAATTCCAAGCAGAATGAAATAGTTTTCATTGTGGGTTTGATTTACATATCCCTGATAACATCGGGTACTTTTNCATATTCTTGATGACCACTGGCATGTCTTCTTTAGGTTACTGTGGTTGATTGGTTGGTTAGTTTGGCTTGTTATTTTCCTATTTTGAATTTTTTATATGTTTTGGGTATTAACATTTCATCAGATACATATTTGCAAATTTTTCCCACCCCATAGGTTGCCTTCTCACTATGCTAATCATTTTCTTTGCTATGCAGAAGCTTTTCAATTTAATAAAGGCTCATCCATCTCCTGTTGCCTCTCTTGCCTGTGTTTTTGTCATCACATTCACATAAACACAGGCAAAAAGTCCCTGTGTTTGCCTCTAGTAGTTTCATGACTGCAGGTCTTGCAACAATGTTTTTACTTTTAGTTGAGTTTTGCTTATAATGTGACCTAAGGGTCCAACTCCATACTTCTGGGTATGGATGTTCAATTTTACAACTATTGAATAGTCAATTCTTTTCCTGTTCTGCATTCTTGGCACTCTTGTTGAAAATCAGTTGACCTTAGGTTGCATGTATTTATTTCTGGTCTCTCTATTCTGGCCATTGGTCTATATACATTTGGCTTAATGCCAGTGTCATTACAGGCTTGATTACTGTAGTTCTGTAATCGATTTCGAAATCAAGAAGTATCATGCCTCCAGCTTTGTTCTACTTGTTCAAAATAGCTTTGGTTATTAGAGATCTCTTATGCTGCCATCCAAATTTTAGCATTGTTTTTCCTATTTCTGAAAAAAAGCCATTGGAATTTTGGTAGTGTTTGCATTAAATCTGTAGGTCATTTGGTTGGCATGAGCATTCTAAATAATAATTACTCTAACCCTCAAACAAGGACTATCTTTTCAGGTGGGTTTGTTTTGTTTTGTTTTGTTTTGTTTTGTTTTGTTTTCATTTGTGTTTCATAGTTTGAGGGTGTGGTAGTCATCTGCATCCTTGATTAAAAATATCTCTAAGTGTTTTATTGTTTTGAATGTCCATGGGATCATTTTCCTGGTTTCCATTTTAGTTCATTAATGTGTATAAATGCAGTTGATATTGCTATGCTAATTTTGTGTCCTGCACCTCAAAACTCTCCTTTTTCCAACCTCTTTCTTCCTGGATAATGCCTATTTTGTCAGCAACAGCATAAAAGTCATCATGTTCAGAGAACCTATCCTACCAAAGCTAGTGACCTCATAACTTAGACCATTTATAAAGTTCTGTCTTAGTTTTTTTTCATTGCTGTTATAAAATACTAACCAAAAGCAACTCNGGGAGGAAAAGGTTTATTTCATCTGACATTTCCAAATGACAGTCCATCTTTGAGGGCAGCTAAGGCAGGAACATGAAGGCAGGAACTGAAGCAGAGATCATAGTAGAATATTCCTTACTGGCTTGTTCTCTCTAGTTTTTTCAGCTACCTTTCTTATACAGCCCAACACCACCTGCCTAGGGATGGTCACCACCCACAGTGGGCTGAACACTCCTACATCAATTACAATTAGGAAAATGTCCCACAGATATGCTCATAGGCCAGTTTAGTGGAAGCAATTCCTCAAATGAGGTTCTCTCTTCTCAAGCGACACTAATTTGTGTCAAGTTGACAAAACTGACCAGCACAGTACTTAGCACAGTCCCATCATAAGTATCCAATAAGTTGGTGACGCTATTTTGTTTGTTAGAGTTATAATTTGGTTACAATTTTCTAAAGTTTTTTAAATTATTTATTGTGTATGTGTCCATGTGCACATGCATGCATGCTGAGGTCAGAAGACAACTTGAAGGAGTTTGTTCTCTCCTTCCAGCATGTGAATCCCTGGAACCAAATTCAAATCTTCAAGCTTGAGAGAAAATATTTTCATCCTCTGAGCTATCTTACCCACCTCATGGAGTGAATTGTTTTTTTAAAGATTAATTTCTTTTTACGTGTGTGAGTGTTTCATCTGAATGTATTTATGCATACTACATGCATGCAGTGCCCAAGGACACCAGAAGAGAGCATCAGGTCCCTTAGAACTAGAGTTACCATTTTGAGGTGCCATGTTGGTGCTGGGAACTGAACCCCAGCCCTCTGCAGGAGCAGCCAATGTTCTAACCACTGGGCCACCTCTCCAGGCCTGTGAGCAGTTTTAAATGTAATCTCATTACCAATAAATGTGATCTGATTACCATTCTTATTTGCATGTCTGTCATCTTAGTTCAAGTATCAGGAAGAGTAACATAACAACTACTTTTCCAAACAGTTCTGCTTCAATCCTCCTTGCTTTTGCTCAATGGCAGATGCAAATAATCTTGAAAGACTCAGGTTCCAGGACAATGGCCGAGCTGTGATTGCTAGAGAATAAGGTCAGACAGTCTTAATCTGCCTGCTCCAAGAAGCTGAATTCAGCAAAGCAGTGACTCGAGTCATCTGGACCCTATTCTCTTAAATATTACTAAGGCATATCCACCCCTTCTTCTTATAGCACATACTAAAAGCTAGAGGTCTAAAACATAGTACGCTACTCAATCAAGTTTTATAGAGGGCTATATACTTCATTCAACCCACATNACCAGCAAGCTCTACAACCACTGCTCTCAGCAGAATCTTAGCAAAGCCATNCAATGAGACAGTGTTTTGTCTTTGCTGACATCTTTGTGACTATTTCACTCTAGAAATCTCAAAATGTATCTACCCATAATACCTGGATTTTTAAATTTATGGAAAGAGGAGCAGATGCATGTGGGTTGGGTGCACATGGATTGGGTGTACATGTGCCTGTGAAGGCCAGAGATCAACTCTGGGTATCATTTTTCAGGAGCCATCCACCTTGTCTTTTGAGACAGGTATCTCTATCTTTGGGATCTGGAACTCATCAATTGGGGTAGGCTGGCTGATTAACAAGCCCCAGTGATCTGTCTGTCTCCACCTCCCAAGAGCTGTACCTAGCTTTTTCTGTGGACCCTGGGGATTGACCTCAGGTCCTTGTGCTTGCAAGGCAAACACTTTAATGACAAAGCCACACTCCCAAGCTACCCAGTAAAGGTCTGTTGATTTGCATTTTGCACAAAGTAAGTTTCCAGTGGATCCTGACTAGTGTGAAGCATCTCTTTGAAGACAGTACATGCTGAAGATATCCCAGGTGCTCTCTACATAGAGAAAGAATATCCAGTTTCTACCCAAGGAAACTTAACTGCCTTGCCCTATGGCTTCCCATCATATCTAAAGCCAGTTTTGGGGGCGTATTCTTAATGAGGATTGATGTTGTATCAAAACATATAGGCAGCAGGGGCATAAAGTCAATGCCAAACACATAATCAATGTTTCATAATGTTTTTAGAACAGGGAGCTATGTAAGGTCTGCTCTATATAATTTCTTTCCCAGACCTCATAAATAAACAATGATTCTTTTTCCTCATGCTCAACTGATTTATAAGGTAGATCTTTAAGTGGAGTGTTTCCATCTATTACTAATGTTTTGTGTACCTCACTGTAATGAGTGAACACAGCTCTAGTATGGCCGTTTAACATATTAATAAAGCATCAACATAATTTAAAACAACAACCCTTTCACTTTCCACAAACAGTCACTGCATAAGAAACTTAGTGAATTATGGGTGAGAGATTGGCATTCAACTACAGAGAGCCAGAAATCACCACTTGTGAAAGAGAACCAGCTGAACATGAAGATGCATTGATCACTAGAGGCAGAGTCTCAAGGCCATTGCTGACCAACCTGGGGACCATCCTGCCCCCAGTTCCTCACACTGGCAGTGGGAGTCAGCTTTCTTTCCCATTGCAGAATACAGATCCATCACTACAGCCACGGGACAGAATCTTCCTGTAGGAAGCCAGCAGGTCCATTATTCCAGACCTGACGGGTTGATTTGATGTGCAGCTTTATGGGAAATTAGACAGGAGCTCTTCACGCGAACAGAATGAATCCTTGTCATTTAATATTTCATGCCATGTTGTGGCTCCCTAACAAGAGCAAACGGCTATGGATTACAATGGCAGGGCTGAGCATTTCAGGAAACATCTTACCTGAAGCCACAATGCAATGGCATTGTATTCATCCTACAGTAGGAAGAATTGATGGCCCTGCTTTTCTAGTTTGGAAAGATGAGAAAATTAGCTATTGTCCATGCCTAAAATGAAACATAACTCAATAGGAAGAAACGTGACTTCCTTGCTGGAGAGCAGGGTGTAAGAGCAGGGACTGCTTTAGTTAATGTAGGATGGTTACTTTTCTGGGTTTTAATTTTCTGCAGGTTCAGTTCAGTTATGCTGTGACCCACCAGATGAACATCTGTTTTATGAGCTCCACTTTAGCAACCCCTTCTCCTCGTCTTTCAGATGATGAGCTGCTTCTGCATTGTGATGGATGAACCTCAGAGCTCTCGCATGAGCCTGTCTGGATGGAGAGCTCAGCATTTTGATGTGGTTGGTAGGATTTCTCCTGGGCTTGTAGCCTTCCAAATAAAGTAGAGCAACATGAGCTCCATTTATATAAAGGATAGACAAGAAGGATGGGTCATACTGAGAGGTGTGAACTGCTCCATAAATGACTAGCTTATCACCAAAAGCCTGTTCTTTTCTTTTATAGAATGTGAACTTATTTCCTGGAGCATCAATTTATCTCAAAGCCATGGGCCTCAACATCCCTCACAACAAGGTGTGGTCACATGACCTATTCTCAGCAACTGAACATGATTAGAAATGCTGTACACTTCTTTGATGCAAAGTCTGTAAGATGCAATGTTCCTTGTCTCTTTTTCACCCCTCTGGATAGCAAAACATAAAGAGTTCTGAATCCTAAAAAGAAAACAGCCTACAAAATGGAGAGAGCCTGAGTCCTTGAATGACCTAGTGGAAGTGTGCTCATTGATAAAGCTCTTCTGGTGAGCAAGAAACAAATCTCTCATAAGTGAAGCCCCTGAGACACTCGGGAACATCAGCCACAGAAGCTAACACTAGTCTGATTAGCACACACATCAAAACTGGATGACAAAATTGTTTGGCTCAAGTGATGCAGAACAGACCTGTAGTTGTCCACCTTTCAAATGACCATCTCCCTTGCTTTGCTGNTCTTATGATGCCTTTACCAGTCTTTGGCTTATTTATTTTTTATTATTGAGACAGGGTTTCACATAGCTCAGGCCAGACTCAAACTAACACTGTAGCTGAAGATGACCCTGAATTTCTGATTCTCTTGCCTTCACCTCCAAAGTACTGGGACTACAAGAATGAGTCACCATATCTGGTTTATATGGTATGGAGACTCACACCCAGGGCCTCATACATACTAGGAAGCACTTCAGCAAACCAGCCACATTCCTAACTTTCTGACATTCCTAACAAGTCTATACATTGCTAACAATATATAACATATAACATATAACAGTACATGTTCATTGTCTGCCATCTTTCTGAACATAGCTAACCGTACATGTTCATTGCCAAGCTGTCTTTTTGAGTGCTTTCAAAATTTGAGTTGATTATATGATATCCTCCTGTGCATTTTGATCCCAATATTCTCTAAGCCTCAGCTCAGTAGCAGGTTTTCAGGGAAGATAGCCTATTCCAGAACATCACAGAAATGAAATTAGCCAATAATTTTTGTTATTGTATGGAGGGGCAATTTTGTTTTTGTTGCTGGGTAGTGTTCCTTTGGGTAGATATGCCATGGTCACCTGTCTTTTGGCACATTGATGGACATTTGTGTTGTTACAGTTTGTGACTGTTATGAATAAAACTTCTATGAAAGTGCTTTCATACCTTCNTGGAGGCCTTGTGTTCATTTTTCTTGGGCAAAACCTAAAAATGGAATTATTGGGTNATAGGCTAGGTACACCATTAACTTTTAAAGAAATCACCAAGTTAATGTTTTAAAGTCTATGTACTTTATTTCAGTCACACCAATTTAAGAGAGTTCCAGTAGCCCTCATGTTCTCACTACTAAGATCACTGATCATTCTAGAAGGCACAATGGTATCTCACTGTCACTGTTATTTTCATCTGGTAGCTGATGGTGCTTGAGTTTTCTCTATATACATTAGCCACTCACATAGCATCTGTACAAGTTGAAACATTTTATCTGATTCCCTTTAATAAAAGTGAAGAGGAAGGAAATAAAGAAATAAGGGAAAGAGAAGGAAGGGAATAGAAGAGGAAAGAAAGGAAAAGAAGGGAAGGTAAGAAGGAGAGAGAAAAGGGAAGGGGAGAGAAAGGAGGGAGGGCAGGGGAGGGGAGAAGACAGGGCAGTGGTTTTTTGGTACAGCAACTCTGCAAGAGTGTCCCATAGTTTCCCATAAGATTAAAATTGAATTGGATCCAGACATCTAAGGGCAACTTTAAATGGGGACGCTACCAAGGGGATTTGTCATTGATGATGTTGGTTCAATTGTTTGGTTAAGCAGACCTAGAAGTTTCCCTACACCTATCTGAATGCCAGAAATACTGAAGTGACACACAAGGACAAGCCAGATGGAGAATGGGTGTCCCTTACAGGAAGAAACACAGGCAGATGAAAGGAGTTATTAACCTGCATGGGCACGATGACTCCCAAATGGGCAATGACATCAGCATCTGCAACAATCCCAGGTGGCCTGGTGGCTAACCAAAAGCAGAGAACTCCAGCACCACATGCAGTGAAGTCACCATTATCCTCAGATGGCCTCTAGAGCTAACAGCACCTAGCTATCAGGCAGGGCTGAAACACCATCCATTTAAGACAACATCCCCGGCTGTCAGGTGCTTTTAAATTTGGCACGAAGCTCCAAACTGCAAACTTTCTTAGAAGGAAGTAAACTGAGTGCACAGCCATCCAAGGGCTCAGTTATCATGTTTGCCCTCCAACAATTAGGAAATGACTCCCACTGATTGGGCAATTAGCAAGGGCAAATTGACAGCATGAGCTCTGCAAATCAATCTGCATATAAAATGTATGTCCCTTTAAATCTGTCACTGACTGTAGATCACAAGGATAGCCAATAATAGCCACCTCTTTCTGAGTGAATCCTTCTAATCAATGTGGTTTCTGATAATTGAGTCTCACTGATGACATTAACTAATAACATACAGCTTATATGACACCTCATACTAAACATGAATCATTCCATCTACTTGACAAAAACATTAACTGAGCAGTGAATTTCTGCAAATGGTTAAAGAGGATAAGTTGGAAGAAGAGAAAGATTAATAAGAAGAGGACACCTAAAATTTTTTTTTTTTTTTTTGGTTTTTCGAGACAGGGTTTCTCTGTGTAGTTTTGCGCCTTTCCTGGAACTCACTTGGTAGCCCGGGCTGGCCTCGAACTCACAGAGATCCGCCTGCCTCTGTCTCCCGAGTGCTGGGATTAAAGGCNTGCACCACCATCGCCTGGCTTCTAAAACTTTTTAAGAATGTCTGTGAGTGTGGTGGTATTTTATCTATGTCCTCCAATAAAATTTATCTGAGGATCAGAGGAACAAGATCAGCTAGCTAGTCTTACAATTAGTACACACCCTTAATCCTATCACCTAGCAAGTGTCTGTCTGGATCTCTGTGAGTTCCAGGTCACACTAGAAAAAAAGTCAAGTGTGGAGATACATGCCTTTAATCCCAACATCAACCATAGAATTCTGGAGGTCTATACAGACAGACAGGAAGTGATGTAGCTAGGCTGAGAGAGCCAATGGGAGAACAGAGCAGAAAGGGATATATAGGTATAGGAAGTCACACACACTTTTTGGAAGCAGCGGTGGCGTTGTGAGGTGAGGCTTGTAGCTGTTCCTAATTCCTCTGATCTCAGTCAGACTTTCACCCCTATCTCTGCCTCCATGTTTTATTTAACAAGACCATTTAGAAATTCATTTACATGTGCGTGTCTGTAGTTCCCATGTACCGTGATTGACGGGCATTGGCTCACTGAATCCTGTAGGCACCTTGTGAAGCAGCTACTGTTAGTAGCCTTGTTTTGGAGTGAGAAAATTGAAGAACTGAGGCAGTAGGGGGCATGAAGGCCACAGAATCTCCCAAGTATCAGAGTCAGACTTTGAACCCACCTCTTCCTCTCCCTTCTCATCCATATTCCAGTTCTGTGGATTCCTCAGTCTGGGTTCCTGAATGACAAAAGGAGGCTAGGATATATCTCCTTAACTTCCTTCAGATGAACCATGTTCTCTCTGTCACCAGCCTAGCTCTGGCCCCATCACTCAACAGACCTCACAGTCAGTGAGGTCTCTCCATAATGCAAACCTGGACTGTCATTTTTTTCTTGCTAAAATGTTGTCACTCTCATTGACATTCAAGTCCCTTTGGACAGGAGTTGAACCTCATTACGGTCTCTCAGAGGCCACAGAGAAACCACTAGAACTCAGTTTTGCAGACAGGCTGTTGTCACCCACTCACCTATGGGAATCCTGTTGTCAGAGCTGCAGGTGACTTGGCAATGTCAACTCTCCATCCTCATTACCCTCAGAGACTCGACTTGGCAATGCCAGCTCTCCATTCTCATCATCCNCAGACATTAAGACCTTTTTACAGCATAGATGAAGCTCTGGTTCCTGGATATTCCTGAAATTTGATCTTTAATGTCACAATCTCTGGTCTGTCTTCCCACTGGCTCTTCCTTCTCACAACTGTGGGATCTTGTCTATGGGTATATTCTCTTCTCTGNAACCAGAGGTTTCTCCAGTCCTGCCCAGCCCTGCAGTCAGAATGAATCTCTCCCACCCATGTTCTGTAGCCACTTTCTCCCAAGTAAATACACAGAAGCTTATATTACTTAAAAACTATATGGCCTCACAGAGATTCACCTGCCTTTGCCTCCAGAGTGCTTGGATTAAAAGTGTGTTCTGTGAGTTCGAGGCCAGCCTGGTCTACAGAGCGAGTTCCAGGACAGGCTCTGAAGCTACACTGAGAAACCCTGTATTGAAAAAAAAAACAACAACAACAACAACAAAAGAAACTTGTATGGCATAATGGCTCAGGCTTCTTGCTATCTAGCTCTTACAACTTAACTCAACCCATTTCTATTAATCTATATGTTGCCACATAGCCATGGCATTACCAGTCTGCTGGCATCTTATTGATCCTTTGGCAGTGGGCTGGCATCTCCTCCGACTCCACCCTTCTTCATCTCATCTTCAGTTTGAATGTCTCACCTAACCTTATCCTGCTCTGCCATAGACCAATGCAGCTTTATTTTCAACCAATCAGAGCAACACATATTCACAGCATACAGAAAGACATCCCACAGCACTTCCCTTTTACTGTCTAATCAAAAAGGAAGGTTTTAACTTTAACATAGTAAAATTACATATAGTAGAACAGTTATGAAGCAAGAATTATAATTACAATATCTAGTCTATTTGTATTTGGCAAAATGAAAGAAAATATTATATCATCTATCCTATATTTGTGAATCTAAAGTTTCACATCTAATTTATCTTTTATCATAATCAAGGAAAATTATAACTATCTGGTCTTCAGCTACATCAAAGACCTCAGAAGGATACAATATTACCTAAGTAAATAGGAANTGCATTGCAAATAACTTGCATAATTCTAGAAATGACAGAGACATCTGGCTGCCTGGGCAGTCACCCAAAGTTCCTCTGTAACGTTGGGGTATCTATCTTCAGCCTATAGGCCTAGAGTCTCTGGCATAGCTTTCAGTGACACAGGAAATTTTAAGGATTGTCTCACCTATTGGCAAAGTTCATTAGTCACTTCTTGCTGTGTCCGGCAGAATGTCTGGCAGCTTCTCTGTGAAGCAGGAATCTTAAGGGCCATCTCGCCCTGCTTTGGCAAAGTTCAGTGGTCATTTTCCCATGGGTCCTGCATGTCCACTTTATACAACATATTGTCAAGCAGTCCAGGTAAGAGCAATTTTTTGCCCAAATGGCTAACTTTTGACATAAAGAAAGCAAACTCCATATAGAGTTTCTTTAATACCCATCATCTTCTCTGAAGTAGATTGGTGCTTCCAGGAGCAGATGTGTCTCATTGTCCAGAAAAGTCAAAGTTCTTAAAACACTTTAAATGCCATATTCTGTAAGTCTTTGAAGTGTTTGAAAATTATCTACCTACTTGAAATATGTCTTTGTATACCTAGAAAACTTAACTAATATGACTATAAGTTTGATTATCATAGATGACTAATTATTAATCTGTACTTCTTAATTATACATTACAATTTTAAATGAGTTGCATAAACATAATATCTTAAACAAGAGTAGAAGTATATACAGTATAACAAAATTAACCTTAAATTTATATCAATAAACTAAAATCCATAGGAATGTAAAACATTTTAAACAAGTTGTTGCTCTTTATAAGTAGATTCAATAATCTACCCTTTTATCCTATCATATCTATATCCCCTTTTCTTCCTTAGAAAGAGATTACATTTATAATCAACCTCCTTTAAATAAAAATAAACATTTATATATAATATTTTGGGAATTTGGGCTTAGCTTCTCATACTACTTCCTGCTGGTTGGGGGTGATGGCAATCTTATGGAGATCCTGAGAAAATTAAGGATTATAGTTAAATCTTGGCTATAGTAGTCTGTAAGGCTTTATCGACCTTTCAGGGGGTCTTGGTTGATCAAACCATATTAGCCTGGAAGCATTCCACAGGTTCTCATTTTCTGTGGAAACAAAAGCAGAACCTCTTTTCCAAAGCAATGTATCCTTAGAAACAAAGTTTGAAGTCAAGATACCTTTAAAATATATATATTGATCTAACTCAGCAGCCTTTACAACCAAATGTCTCTCTCCAGTTAAAAATCCCAAAGAAAACACAATCTAGACTCTCTGTGTAAGCTCCATCTTTATATGGCTTAAAGATGGAAAATATTACTTTAATTGTTTCTTTAAAGACTATTTTTAAAACTATCCATTTCTTTACATAACTTCATATACATCTCTTCCTCTCTCTTGCAAGCCTATGTATATTTTTACACACACTGTAAACCNTTTATAGAGTTTTATTCCATCTGAATCTGTCTTATTGTGAATCTATAATCCTTCTCTGACCAGGAGACATTTTAAACTGCAAAGCTTTGTATCTAGGACCAACTCAGCAGCCTTGGCTGCTGACTCCACCTACTTCAGCTTCCCAACATGGTGGAGGTATGCCTACCACCAAGTCTATGCCTCCAACAAGCAGCATGTAGCACAGAAAACTTTTTTTGTCTGTACTAGCAAAAGCTAATTCCACCATGCAGCATGATGCATGGCTTGGAGACACCTCTGTGTACCATAGCAGGAGTCCTCCATGCTGTAGGTCAAGCCCACATGCCACAAACCCTCCATACTGTAGCTCAAGCCTGCACACCACCGCATCTCTGTAGCACAGCTTGCCTGAGAGACACAACTAGGAAGCTGTTTTTAGCTCCATTTTAGAATCTTTTTTTTAAAGCTTTCTCGGGTTTCAGGTGGAAAATCTTGCTACCATGTCTGGGCGCCAATTGTAGCTGGAAGTTTCTCCAGTCCCACCCAGCCCCACGATCCCACAGCTGCTTATTAAATAATTACACAGAGGCTTAATATTAATTGCAAATTATATGGCTTTTATATTTATTCTCATAATGATCTCTAGTGTTAGGTCTCAGGAAGTACATAAGTCCAGATATAAGTCTTGGCTCAGTTCAAGCTAGACTATAGAAGGATTTATGGTGGTTACATAAAAGCCAGTATTCCTCAGGAACTTGTTTAATGGGTTCCCTTCAACCAAAAGGAATCATTTCCCTGACCTCTGGCAGAAGGGATAAATAGCACTCTATTAACATATACATGTGGTTGCATATCACAGCCCATGCTGGCCTCCAGGCTCCCACCATCTCCATTCACATTTTCTTGTTGTAGGTTGCAAAGCCCACACTATCATCCTGGCCCTTCTCACCTCCTCTACTCCTTTTTCACCATGCTAGTCCCAAGGCTATTCCAGATGCCCACTCTNTAACAGCAAGGTGTTTCCCCAGCCCTGCTATTCTCTGCTATTGATTCTCTCTCTTGCTATTTTCTTGCTTCTCTCTGCTCCCAAGAGATCACCCTGGCTATGTGCTGTCTGCTTCTTCCAGATGCCTCTGGATGTTCTCTCTCTCTCTCTCTCTCTCTCTCTCTCTCTCTCTCTCTCTCTCTCTGTGTGTGTGTGTGTGTGTGTGTGTGTGTGTCTGTGTGTCTGTGTGTCTGTGTCTCTCTATCTCTCTCTTGATCTCTCTCTTTCTCATCCACTGTGTCTTCACTTACATCTAGCACCATGGCTATGGCATTAAATACCATCTGTACAACGAGCACTTAAGAATGTGATTCTCCAGCCATACACTCAATCCTAAACTCCATACTTGAATACCTAACTACTTAGTGAAGCCTCTCCATGAGTGTTCATGGGCACTGCAAGCTTAGCACGAAAACTAGTGCCTCCATCATGTTCACCTGACTTTTTTCTTGAGCAATTGTTCCCTTTGGAATCAATGGCAATAGCACTGTTTCAGTTACTCTCAAGTCCCACACACAATCCATTGGATGGTCCTTCAGAATGTGTCTCCCATGGATCATTCTTCAACCATGTTTCAATAGTGGCCCATAGGCATAGGCAATCAGTGATCCAAACATAATCTCAATCCTCCTGTTTTCTAAGAGAGCCTCCTCCATCTTCCTAGTTCACCTTTTCTCCTTATTGCTCATCCTGAAAACTGTGGAGTGACATTTCCATGGCATAAACATCATGTCACTCCCATGCTCAGCACTCTCCTCTCAGCCACAATGATTTCCCTGCACTCCTAGGAAAAGAATCCTGGAATCCTAAACATTTTCCAGAGTTCTTTCATTCTGCTAGCAAAATTGTCATTGTACCTTAGCCAGTCTCCTTATCCTGCATGCAATTCCAGCTCTCAGTGTACCCAACTGCCCTTCTGATCAATATTAACCATTACAGAGGCCACAATAGTCATTTACTGAGTGCAAGCTGTGTGCTAACCACTTATTAAGCTTTTTTTCCAGAGCTTAGAACTCACTCANGTCTGGCATTGCTCCATTTTGGCTCAACTTGACATTCATGCACATCTTGGGTGAGACCTGATCTCACAGTAACAAAAACCAGATACAACACAGACAAGGCTGTACTAATTTTGTCCAACTTGGCAACCAAATCCCTGAGACTCCTAAGCAGACATTGGCTGCCATGATATGACCATCTACAGAGACAAAGTCCAATCTCAGTAGATGGTAAGCAGATACTGTTTTACCAATGCTCCCTGCTGCTGTACATCCCAATCCCCAGCAAGATGGAGAGGAAGAAGCCTTGGAACTCTCACTGGCCTGAACCCACTAGAAAACATCAGGTAAGTCTGGCTCAAGTCAGGACATGTGGCACTCTGATAGCTGCTTGACTAAGCTTCCATCACCTCTTCCTTAACAACCACAATCTAGATTGTTTTCTAAGGTGCCTGACAAACTCTTTCCCAGACTCCCTTGAAGCTGGAATTAAGCAGGTGACTTGGTTCTGATTAATGAGACATAGTAGAAGTCTGCCTATTAGGGCTTCTGGGGAGGCTTTGATTGTCTGACAAAAATGGAACAATTTCGTCAATATTTGCTCTTTACTTTCCCTCATTCCTAGAAAGGAGACACAACACTTGGCCATACAGCAGCCATTTTGTATCATTTTTGCAAAAAAAATATGCAAAAATGGTTGATGTGGAGCAAAGCCAAGGGCCCCAGGAACTTCTCTATGTTACCACACTTCCCTTGGACTCCCTCTATCTCCCCAGCCTTTAACTGGAGGAGAAAAATCAGCCTGTTCTTTATTTGAGCCTGTGGTGTTAGATTCCCAGTTTCATGAACTGCATACAAGTCATGTCTGATGTTTATAATTCTCATTTGTCCTAATTGTCTCACCAAGCTGAGTATGGAAGTGATGCTATTCTCCTAGCAAACAAATCAGCCTTTCTCACCTTCGTAAATTAGTGAAGCTAGCTACGTACCAGCCTTCTGAGGCACTGATGTAACAGACAGACTGAGTGGCCCCATGTGTTGGCACTTGGTAAAGGAAGAACATCCTGGTAAACAAAACCTCATAAATCACATTACCTCAATTCCCCAACAAGAATCACCAAACACTGAAAACACACCAAAATCCTCTAACACACCATGACTTCAACCCCTTTACCCAGGAAAATCTCCTAACATCCTGCGACTTCAATCCTTGTCTGTGTAGGTGTTAGTGCACTCTTTTTGTTTTATTTTATTTTATTGGCTTACAAAACTGAATTTTGTTTTCTTACAGTCCTAAAGGCGAAGAGTCCAAGGTTGAGGTGCCAGCATGATTGGTTCCTGGTGAGAACTCTCTTCCAAGTTTGTAAACAGTCACCTCTCTCCCTGGGTCCTAACAAGGTATAAGGAGCAAACAGGCTCTCTAGAATCCCCTGACTCTCTTCCCCTCCTCCTTTCTCCTCTTTTCAACACACTAGTTAAACTTTTATATTTATTTGACAAAATTTCAAATTGTCACTTGGAAAATAACAATTACCCAACAAGATTTTAAGTAATTTGTGCCACAACCTTTCTCACCCACAGCTCTGCAAATCCTTCCCCTCCCATAGTGAACACCTTTAGCTGATCTCCAGAAGTAAGCTCAGGAGAGGTTCACAGTTCCATGCAAATTTTTGTGCAATCTCTTGTACTCTTCCAACACTGGCAAATGAGAGCATCAGGCTGCTTCAAGTCTCGTTATAGTCTGAAGTTCCTTAAGAATTCATATTCTGAACCTCTCATGACTGCCTCTCTTCCCCAGCTGTCCCCCACTGTTCACACACACACACACACACACACACACACACACACACACACCACACACACAAAGGAAAAAACAGGGCCAATGTAGAAATGCCACATTGCCTTGAATTCATACATAAGACTAAAATTATTATGCCACATTATTTTCACACAGCCAATGAACCATTTTTAAATTACAAGTAAAGGAAAATACCATTTATTCCCAAGAGAATAAAATATGAATGTTAGCTTTAAGAGCAAGAGAGAAAAACAGCTTTGAGGGTCCTGAATAATTGAAAATCAATGTCACATTGATGCTTTTGTCTTAACTTGTTCTCTCTCTCTTTCTCTCTCTCCCTCCTTCCCTCCCTTCTTCCTTCCCTCCCCCTCCCTTTGTCTGGCTCTGAACTGTATGTCTGAGCTATATAAATTACTCTATGAGCTGCCTATCCTAGACACCTATGTGTGAAACCTCAGCCAAGGATGATGAGTCAATCAACTTCCCTGTCTGGACATAGATGCCTCTAGAAGACAAGGAGGACCTTCAGGAAGGAACAGTGAAATCTGGACAAGCAACTTAACACTACATCCCCTATATGCTGTTGGCATTTAGAGTGATATAATGTCTGTCATAGAGGCCTGTCTTGTGCATGGTGGGGTGTTTAGCATCATCTCTAGCTAGACACCAATAGCACCCTCACCCACCCTTGTCACTCAATTGTGACAACTGGAAATATCTCCAGACATTGCCAAATATCCCCCAGGGGATAAATTTGCCCCAGTGAGAACCACTACCCTACAGCAGGCAGACTTAAGCCTGGACAGACTTCACTTCAGAGTTAAATTAGAGTGTTAGGTCCCACACGTTCCTGAATCACATATTGCCAACACCTACCCCTGCTCATAGTGACAACTGGTTGCCTTGTGGAGAGAAACCTGCTCAACTCTGCCATGTGGAGAAAAATGATGTAGGTTGCAGCTTTATCACTAGAAACAGTGATGCATGTGCGTGTATTTATGGTTCTGATTAAACGCGTTCCTTGGGGCATAAGCCACCAATGCACTCCTCTGATTTGCTCCTAGTGCATGGCAACCCCTCCTTCACCTTCTCCATCACCTCCTTGTCTCACTACTACCCACCACATCCCCTAACAGAAGCCACAGACTCAACCCCCCATCGTTTTTCCTTACATTATGGCTTTAAACACCATCCAATGACCCCAAGTTTTGCTTTTGGCCTAAACATTCATGTTGAATCCCAGACTTTGGTATCCTGCCAGCTGCTTGACCTCTTCCTGTGGATGCTTCCCAACTTCTCACACTTAATAAGCCAAGAAAAAAACCTTGCTCCTTCTACCCCCAGTTGTTTTACAGTCAGTCTCTCTTCATTTATGAAAATGCCACCAACATCCCTGATGTTAAATGGTTCCTCCCTCAGTGTCCTCTTCTGTGGTTTTGTAGCCACCACTCACGTTCCTGCAAGGATTCTGATTAACCACATGGGATCACACAAAAACAGTAAGACATCGTAGTAGGAAGAAGGCTTGTGGGAAGAAAAAGGCTCTCAGCAGGAGGGGATGGGAGAGCAATAGCATGAACATAACCAAAATTCCTTATACACGAGTGAAACTGTCAAAGAATTTTTTAAATCTACAAAATTTTTTCAAAGAAACCCTCCCTCTCTTCTCTCTCCCCAGGATAACCCGTGTGTGGATCCTCCACCCACCACACCTCCCTCTGCTGCTGCTGCTGCTGCTGCTGCTCTGAGACTCAGGGCAAGCCGATGATTGGCATCCAGAAATGTCATTGGCCCGTCATGCAGATGAACATGCCCCTGGAGCAGTAGAGTGACCAATTGCAGCCCCATACACAGGAGTTCTCATTTCATGCTCCAACCTACATCACCTCTCAGCAGGATACATGAGCAAGCTCCCCACTCTTCTTAAAGTTTTCATCTGTCCCAAGAGTCCATTCTTCATCTAACAACCAATGATGATGGTTTTGAAAATGTGCACCTCAAGTAATGCTGCCATCCAACTTAAAGCCCTCAGTAGTTCTCTAGCTCTCTGCATAGAAAATCCAAATACAATTTACTATGTTCCCAGGACTTGCTTAATGCAGTTTGCTAAGTCTTCCTAGTTATCTGTTGGCTCCCCCATCTCTGTCTCTTGGTCTTTCTGTCTGTCTCTGTATTTCTCTGTCTGTCTGTCTCTCTGTGTGTATGTGTGTGCCTCTCTGTGTATCTTTCTGTCTTTGTTTCTCTGTCTCTGTCTCTGTCTCTCTCTCTCTCTGTCTCTGTCTCTCTCTCTCTCTCTCTCGGTGCACATGTCTGTGAGAGCCAGAGGTCAACTTTGGATATTGTTCCTCAGGCAATGCTCACCCTTTTTTATCAGAGTTTTGAAGACAGGGTCTTTCACTGGCCTGCATTTCACCAGTTAGGCTAGGTTGTGTGGTTGGCAAGCTCCAGGGACTAATGTCTCTACTCCCTAGTGCTGGGTTTGCAGGTGTGCACCACCATGCCCAGCTTTTGTACTACCCAAGTCCTCCTGATTGCTCAGACTGTACTTCATTAGCTGAGAGATCTCCCCCCAGCCCATTGGCCTTTCTGCTCCATACTAAAAAACTGTCTCTTATGTCTCCAAATACCATTTCTTTGCAGCCCCAGGGCACTCAACAATACTTTTCCAAACTCACAGTCCCAATATTCTTTATATGGTCAAATCCTTCTGACTTCTCAACCTCAGTTTAACTTGGACTGATTCTATCATTATAAACCAGGCACACCCTGTTTTCTTCAAAATACACTTCACAGCTGTGCCTATATTCTGTCATGTGTTTTGTTCAACTCTGTGTTCCTAGAACTTAGCATGCTGCTGAGGCCATAGTAGTNACTCAGCCAACACTCTTTAAGTGGACAAGTGAGCATCACCACTAGGAGATGGCCATTGGTAACGTTTTGCTGTGTGCTATTTCTATTTTAACATTGCCATTTGTTAATGCTAGGAATTAAGATTTAAGTTTGTAAAGTGCAGGAGAATTAAGAAATAATTATGATTTAGGTATGAGTGCAAGCATCATCTCCTTAGAGACCCTCACTCAGCATCCCTCACCCACTCTGCTCTCCATTATGACTGCAATCACCCTGCTGCAGCTCTTCATGCGGCACCTCTAGTTGAATCATGTTTTTATTGTGTATTTATTTCTCTCTCCTGAGACTCCAATGTACTCTCCATGAAACCAGGGATCAAGATCATCTTGTTTGATGTTAAATGCCCTGTGCCTAATGGTACCCTGGTGACAGCAAGTGCTCAATAAATGTTTGTTGAATGATGAGTGAATATCTGAAGTTTCTCTGCCCAGGAAATCTTCTGATCTTGATTCAAACTGTCTGTTGAACTTAGAGGAGAAACCCTTTAACTGTGCTTAGCATTTTAAGGCCCTCATCAGCCGCACAGAGACACTGACAGGCTTAAGATGTGTTCTGTCCAAAGCTGTTACATGCACTTGGCTCAGCCTGCAGGATGCAGAGTGACATTTACACTGATGAAGGATGAAGGCTTTGCCTTTCTGGTCTGAAAATGGGGCCCCGTAACCCATCTGTCAACAAGAGCAGCTCTGGGTTCCTCTATCTCCTAATTAGGCTGACATCCGCTGTGTCAGCCTGAGTGTCTTTGGGTGACGCTGTGGCACTAGGATATAAGGTTTAAAATGAAGATGCTGTTGAGGGAGGTAGAAGAATGAGGAAAAGTGGACAGGACTGTTCAAGTAAGAGATAGGCAGGGAGATGAGAGGAGCCATGACATTCATGTACACTGGGTTCAAGAGTTTTCTTTTCCATGTTCCAATCCTTGACAGAAATGCTCCTCTCTCCATCCCAACTAGGGGTAAAAAGATAAAATGGGATAGAAGCCTGCTCCACCTTCCGCGTGATGCAGTGAACCAGGGGTCGTAGGCTGCCAGTGCCAGACTATCCCTAGCACAAAACTGTGTTCTGTTTTGTCCCGACCCGCAGGACAGAACGCGGACACGACCACCTAGAGAGGAGGAAAAGGACAGGAGACGAGAGGAACAGACCACAAGACAGTAATTCTGATCAAGTGGCAAATTTTATTTTTTCATGCTGATATTTATGCTTGATGAAGGCAGAATGTTTGGCTAGCTACTCAGGGGGTGTGAGGGAGAATAGGGCTAGGTTGCTAGGTGACCTAAACGCAGAATATTCTGCAGGTGCAGGGATATTGGCAGGGTGGAAATGGCAGTAGATCTGGATGGCTGATTATTGTCAAGGCGACCAGGAAACCTCAAGCTACCTTGGGACCAGGTATAAACTCCTTAACTGTTCTCAGAACTGTTCTCAGGAACTCATCTGAGACCAAGTGTAAACCTCCTAACTGTTCTCA
>LZPO01055200.1:87682-117354 GCA_001675575.1 Neotoma lepida
CCCCCCCCCTACTTTCTAATAAAGCTCTGATACTGGGTTTTGTCGTGCCTCGTGACCTTTTCTCGCACGGTAACCGCAGCGCTGCATAACGACAACACTTATGTAGGTAGCAAATGCTGGCCTCAAATTAACTATGTAGCCAGAGACAATTTGAATTTTTGAGACTTCTGTCTTCATCTCCAGGGTGCTGAGATCACAGGCATACCATGTTCTATGTGTGCCAAGGATCAAACTGAGGGCTTCCTGCATGCATGCAAGCACTCTCAGCTGAGCTCCATTCTGGATCCCTAAAGGATACATTTCAAGCTACAGAGCTAGACCAAGAATCCAGACCCCTCAATTTGGGTACTCTGTTTTTCACCTCTAGGCTGAAGATCCTTAACCCTGGCTACAAGTAGAACTTCTGACCAATTAAAGCAGATATTCTAGAAAAGTCTGCTTAGCACCCACGATGTTGGAGTTACACCTGTAATTCTCCAATTTTAAACTATAACCTGAATCAAGAAACACTGCTCTGAGCTAGCATGTGTTAATGGTGAGTTCAAAGAAAACATGAGCATGAAGAAGAGGAGGGAATGAGAAGGGGAGAGGGATGGATAGAAGGAAAAGTGAGACCAAGACTTTAGTGGCATACAAAAACTTTCTGCTTTAAAAAGAAAATCAACATTCAAAATTTATAAAACTTATAAAATGGAGAAGCTTTGTGAATAGTTATTAGAAAAGGAATTTTCTCTTGTATATGAAGGTTCTCTAGAGTGCTCTTAACAGCTGTTACATTTTGGGTGATCAAGCATACATTTGAAGAATATTTGTTGCTTGAAAGGGACTCTGAGAAGTAGGAGACTGAAATCCTGTATGTGCTACTGTTGGTCAACAATTAACAAAAATAAAAATTAAAAACCTCTACAACTACAGTGTGGATGGGAAACACATCTTCCTCACCCAGACTTGGGTCTTGTCACTGTCAGTGCTGCTTGCTGTCCNTACAAGCTTGTGGAAGGATTGGGAGAACCAGGAGTTGCCATGAACACCTGCAGTGAGGACCTTCAGGCCTTCAAGCCTCACTTTCTAAATAAGAGGAATTCTCATACCAATGGGAATGGAATCTACCCCTGGTAGGTCCCTCCTTGTTCTTTTTGAATGAGTAGAATGGAGGAGGAAGTAGGAAATTGCTTCTGGGGCTGTCACTCAATCTAGACAGATCAGCTTTGTCTCCCAGTTAAAGAAGAATTAAGGCCTTCAGCCATTAAATCCTCATTAGCATGAGCTGAGCCTTTTAAGACTTCAGATTTCTCATTTAAACAGAATGGGGGGGGGCAACCTGAAGATGAGTGTAATGGGAACAAATGCTTATGTCCTTCTAATAGTCATAAGGCTTCACAAGGAAAAAATGCAGAGTGCCAGCTAGCTTTGAATAACCAAGGAATAATTTTTGAGGAGAATAGGTTCCAAATGTTACATGAGACATATTTATATTGAAAATGGTTCCTTGTTTATCTAAAACCTAAACCTAACCAGGTATCTCTTCCCTAGTAACCTCAGTCCTTGTCTCCTCATAGCTGGCTCTTGAGCCCTAGGATAAAGGCTCATTTTGAGTTTCTTTTCTTTTGGGTACAGAGCTGCATCACTGTGGTGAAGGCCAACTGTGGGCACTATGGAAGTAATCTCCATCCCCCATCCTATCTGTTGAGGACAATGAGCTAGCATTTGAGGGGCTTGCTTCCTTTGTGGAAGCAAACAAGAAGCAAGAGTAAGGTATGGCCCTCAATAAGTGGGAAATCCTCCATAGGGATTCATGGGCATTTCTAGAATCTCTTAGCACTGACTGTTGTCAACTTTCTGTCTCATTTAATTTCACCATTGCATACACCAGTGTGATCAAACACAAAGAGGTCTTTGAGTGAAATCTCTGTCAACGTGTTTTGCCCTTTTGGGGGCTGATACAACAAAATCCAATAAACTGCGCAGCCAAGGAACAACAGGAATATATTTCTCATTGGCATGGGGGCTAGGAAGCCCAAGACCAAAGCTCTAGCAAAACTCGGGCTGGTAAGTGGTTTTCCCTTGGCATCTTAGTGATGGCTACTTACTGCGTCCTCACAGGACAGAAGAAAGCAAGACAACTTCCCTGGGTTCGTTTCATGGGGAATGAATTCCATTCTAGAGGATTTGCTCCCATGACTTAATCACCCCTCCCAAAAGCCACAATTCCAAAGAGGAATTAGGCATTAAGATTTAACATACAAATTTTGGGCAAGTGCAAACATTCTATTTAGATCACACAACACCCTTGGGGTAAATGAAGGCTGACTAGAATGAGTTTCTTGGGTAGACATCCGGAGACGTTCTGAGAACACTGTG
Source organism: Neotoma lepida (assembly GCA_001675575.1). NCBI lineage: Eukaryota > Metazoa > Chordata > Mammalia > Rodentia > Cricetidae > Neotoma > Neotoma lepida. Next base: position 90,044 of record LZPO01055200.1, read on the forward strand.
TTCTTGGGGAAGCCTAGCTTGGGTTAGAATTTAAGGTGATCTCTTGTCATAACTAAAGCGAGATGAGTCTTCAAACAACTTGGCGTCACTCAAAGAAATCTGGTGTCTTCGTTTCTCAGCTGCACTGGAGACTGGCTCCTAGGTCTCCAGAGAACTCCACCAGCCTCCTGCAGTTGTTCAGAAGACATACAACACATGCACAGTACAGGCTGGCCCTTCAATATGTGGTTGTCAGGGACAAGGAGATGTCCTGATGAGAACGAATTTTCCCTCCTACAAAGCTGCCTGGAGGCACCACGCAAAGTGGCATTATCTTACCAAAGAACTGAACAGAGGAATCAAACTCAGCCTCTAGTCTCTGCCCAAGGAAGAAGAGATGAGCTGTCTGTCACTCTGACAGATTCCAGGCTTCTGGCCAAGGGCCTCTGTGGTTCACTTAGAAACAAGCTGGAACCATGGGGCTTTGGTTAGAAGCACCATCTTTGCCTAGAAGAAACTCTAAGGGAGAACACAGTCAAGTGACTGCCACATTTTGCTCAGCAGTGTGAACTGTTCGCTGTCTCCTCTTGCCAAAACCAAGGCAGTTTCTAGAGCCTTCACTTATTTTTATCAAAAATGAGAGGCATTTCCTACAGTGGCTGTTCTTCCTGTGAAGCATCCTAGCATCTGAACCNTCCTCATTTCTATCATATTCTACTCCACTCATGTTTACGCAGTACTCTCCCTATAGCAGGAGCTGTGATTTAACAATGAGGAAAACAGAAGTGCTCGGACTCTAGAGAGGAGGACCTAGACCCTAAACAGTGAAGGTATCATACATATGCTGTAAAATGCAAGAGCGGCAGGAGGAGAGGCACCTGACAGGAAAGGAAGCCTCTTCACAGAGTTTTCCACAGAGGTAGAAGAGCTGAGTTCTGTCCTTAGTGCTTCTCTGGGGATTAGAATCAGAACAGAGGTGCAAACATAGCCACCTTCAAAAGATGCTTCCTCAGCTGAGGCTGACTTTCTCACACAACTGTAGACAACAAGTATCTGGGGGCAACCACACCCATGGGGACACCTTCGGCTGCCTAGTCCTGAGGTCAAGTCCCCAGCCGGGCTTCTTCGTCTTCTCTGTTTCTTACTTGTTTTCTAACCCAAAGATCCATTTCCAACTTAATTTCTCCGGCATCCTTTCTGTCATTTTGTGTGCAATGAGTAGCTCAGAGCAGTACACTTCTGCTAGGAAAAGAATTAACTAGAATATATACATTATACTGCTCTCACATGTCCAGCTTTATTAAAACCATCCAGAGAAACATTCCCCACCCACGTAAGTCTCTTCTCCCACAGAATACCTCCCCAGCAAGATTACACAGAAAATGAAACAAATATCATTTATCAGTTGTTCTGAGCAAGTGGTAACAGGGACAAAGAGAAAAGTACGTTTCAGCTGCATTAGTTTGGACACAAATAAACATAAACCAGGAAGATAGATTTCAAGAGACAGGCCAGGATGTTTGAAGCTTTTCGAGCCTCAGTAACCAATTATCATATGCAAACTGATGAGGGAATAATTCCATGAATCCTCCCAACCAAAAGAACCTCAATTATGCATGCTTTTTTTTTTTCCCCTCCACCAAATACACACAGAAGGCAGCTCTCCAGAATGGCGTCTGTGCAACGGGGAAGGGAGTCAATAATTTCTTCCCTTCACAGGACTTCACACCAGGTAAATATTGATTACACTTTCCTGTTGCCTCCAGCTATCATTTCTGATATGAGTTCCCCCCTTGTCTCCATGGGGATAGCAGAGCTTGGCAGAGAGACATCTTCTAATTACAAGCACTGAATTCTTATTCCCAATCCTAGAATCCTTGGGAAATGATGGCAAGTGTCCACTCTGAGGATGACCCAGAAAGCAGAGGCAGGCTGGAATCCAGAGTGTTGTGTGGGATGCCAGGGCACTGGTACTTTGGGTTCTCAGGTTAATTACTGATATAGCCTCAGTGGTCTGCACAGTGGGCAGCAGAGGATATCAGTGTGAGAAGACAGTGAGTGCGTTATCTTGAAATTGGCAGGAGCAGTCGACTAAGCCTTCAGATGCGTACAGGGTGTCAACCCTAGACCCAATATGCAGGCAAGTGAGCAGCCATAGTCATTTCCTGAACAGAAATACCAGACTCATGCTGGATGCCCACAGACATCTTTCCCTGACACCTGCTTTGGGTCCTGGGTGGGAGACAGGAACGGAAGTTGAGAGTGTTGGCTGCATGCTTTTCATCAAGGCCAACTGCAGAACCTAAGTGCACGTGCTCATAGCAAAATTGTAAAGAATGTGATGGGGATATTGCCCTGCCTTAGGTTGAGTTCTACCTAGGATGACAAAGCACATACCTCAGCACTGTCCCACAGCTCAGGACTGCAAGGCTGCAGGATTTATTCATGAGAGCCATCTGTTACTGGATAACTTCCAGGGACATTAACTCCTTGACACTTCTAGCTTAGCCTTTGCACTGAGCATCTGCCCCTGTGTCCAGAACAGAAAAGTCCTCAGGAAGATCGCTGCAGATACTTGAAGTGAGCAAACTTGCAACAGGCGGAGGAGACTACATGAAAGGCACGGACAGGGCTGGGAGAGCATCCACGGCACTGCATATCTGCACTGAGATGCACTTTTGGTTAAATCCCTGTGTGCGTGTGTATGCGCACGTGTGTGTGTGTGTGTGTGTGTGTGTGTGTGTGTGATAAAACACTGACCAAAAGCAACTGAAGGGAGGAAAGGGGTTTGTTTGGCTCCCACCTCCCAGTCACAGTCCATCACTGAAGGAAGTCAGGGCAGGAACTCAAGCAGAAGCCATGGAGAGTAATGCTACCGGCTTGCCAGCTTCCAGACACATGCTCGGCTAGCCTTTTCTTTCAGCCCAAGACCACATGCCCAGGGATCAGTGAAGTGATATAGGCCCTCTAACATCAGTTGACAATCAAGACAATGTCCCACTAACAAACCTGATCTAGGCAAACCATCAGTTGAGATTTGCTTCTCAGGGGCCTTTTCTGTGTCGAGTTGATGGCTAAAGCTAACTAGAAGTCTGCTTTGTACTACAAAGAGAAAAGAGTGTATGAAAGCTGCTGGAGTGTCTCCTTCAGTCTTTCACCTAACACCTGAGAAAGGACTGCCTGTCTCACAGGGAACTGAGGAACGCCATTGTGTCCTGCCATCTGGTCCCTGTCAGATCTGTCATCAAAACAAATCAATAAGGAATAAAGCCCACAGCATAGCCAGAACCAAATGGAGATAAGCGTATGTTTGTGCAAACTGAAAGACCATCCTCTATAGAAGAGTCCAAATATATCAATGAAACCAGTTTCAGACACAGGCTACAGAGAAAAACTGCTAATTACTGATCACCATTGATCTCTATTCATCTGAGACTTTTGTTCAGGAAAAGCAATTGCTTAGTCCCTTACATAACCAAAACCAAGAGAATGTGCAAGGAATGGGAGGGGGCATTCTCAGCTGAGACTCAGACAAAAGGCTGGAGGGAATTGAGGCAAGTGGTATTTTCTGGGGACCTACTGAGAGGAATCACACAGAGAAGAGAGAAGCTGGCCTAGCTCCTCCCAGACTTCAGTCCTCACAGCACTATGTTCTGCATATAAATGGCCGCTTTCAAAGAGTCCCTTAAGGAGGGACACTTAACAGTAAGGGGATGCCTCCTTCTCTAAAGAGATTTTTGTTCTTAGTTGAATTCTTGAAGAAAATGCATAAAATCACAGAATTTAACCTTTAAGATCAGGGCTCTGAGATCAGGCCTGGGTTTGAGATCCACTGCTGTGCTGTCAGGACTCAGGGACACCTAGCAACCAGCTGACACTCTGGAACACTTCTCCTCATAGGCATGCATGGATGTGACTCTGTGAGATGTGCAGCCCACAGCTGAGCAGGGAATGGAGACGCTGGAGCATTGCCACCAGCAGAATTAATAAACCAAGGATGACAGAGGGCTGAGATGCTCAGCGGGAACCAGGGCAATCCCGACCCCGTGTAGCACACTTAGAAGTCTAGACAGATGCTGACCAAGATTTTTAACAAAGAATCAAAATTCTAAATAAAGGATCCAAATCCATATTTGCACAGATCAGCATCAATTGCTTCATGATGACAAAGAGAAACCCAGTAAGACCCTTGGGACAAGGGCATAGGATACGTTTTCAGGATGCTACAGCCACCACCATTATAACATTTTCATCACCCCAAAGTAGAAAGCCCTGCAGCCACTGTAAACACCCGCTTCCTAGTCAGCATCTCCCCTAGCCCATGCTTTCTGTCCTTATGGGTTTTCTTGTTCTTATCNTTAATGTAAGCAGAATCACACTGCATGTGTCTGTCTCCGGCTTAGTTAATTTAGTATAAAGTTTTTAAGGTTCATCCAGGTTGCTGCATGTTAGAATGCTTTCATACTTTATGTGGCCATATAATATTCCATTATGTGACTATACCACATTGCATTCATCTGTCCCCTTAAAGGCTATTTGAATTGTTTCTTTCCTATTTGGGCCATCATAAATGGTGCTGCTATGAACCATTCAAGGTTGTCTGTGCACCTGTTTTTAGTTCTTATGGTTATATACCTAGGGATAGAAATGATGGGTTCTCTGACCATTCTGTCCAGACTTTTGAGGATTCATCTAACATCATGTTAACAACCATGAGAGCAATAGAGTTTTTCCTTCCAAAAAGATCCATGAAATGACTATGGAGTCTCCTTGATCCATTTTTGGCCACATGCTCACCCCTGAAATAGTCACTGTGGGCAGGAAGGTGGAACACCCTGGTTGGTGAAGATGTGTCTACTCCTTTTATGAGAATCTTTTTATTCAAATGGCATGCTCTTGGATAGACACTGATCAAAAATCAAAATGGGGGCCTGGAGAGGTAGCTCAGTCAGCAAAGTGCTTGATGTGCAGTCATGAGGACCTGAGTTCAGGTCCCTAGCACCCATGTAAAAAGCCAGGTACAGTAGGGTGCAGCTGTAATCCCAGAACCATGAAGACAGAGACACGTGGATCCTTGGAGCCCACTGGCCAGCTAATGCAGCTGAATAGGTAGGTTTCAAGTTCAGTGAGAGATGCTGCTTCAAAAAATAAAGCAGAGAGTCATTGAGGTAGACTCTCAATGTTGACCCCTCACCTTTACATATATATACACCCACATACACATATGTGCAGAGATACAAGAACACATTAACATACAAACACCTTACATAAACATACATACATAATCAAAACTATATTAACAGGAAAAGAATGAAGAGAACCTGAAAGATAAACATAAGAAGTGTCTACGTCATCAAAAAGCAATAAAATAACTGCTTTTGATAGAGATATGGGAGTGTGTGGCTGGGATCTTCTGAAGAGTCAACATTGGGCAGGACTTCACAGAGAGCACCAATCATCCCTAAAGCGCAGGTGATAAAACTGGGGCTAAGGGAACTTCAGCAATTCACTCAGAGTCACCGTGAGAAAATGATTGAGCCTGGATTTGAACCTCCGTGTCTCCAGTGCTAAAGCTCCTGTCTTTTCCTCTATCCCAAGCTGGTGTTTTACTGACTAGCAAGCACAAGGCATGAAATAATCTCATTGGCAGCTTTGGTGACCTTCTTAATATTCACTGTTCTGGGTACCAAAACCTGCACATGCACCTGTGTAGATGCATTTATGCAATCTCCTGGTGGCATAGCTGAAGGCCTCCCACTTTGGCACATGAAGCCAAAACAAAATATCCTCTTTCCTCATCAAAACCAGCACTGCATTCCTCACCAGACAACAGGTCTCCAGACGTGGTCAGAACTACAGCAGCTCACTAGTGCCTCCTGCACTGCGCAGTGGAGTCAGTCAGTGCTCTCAAAGAGTACAATTGAACACATTGCCCTGCCTCTGGGCTCCTTCAACAGATACTTTGGGCTGTTGGTCCACATTACTTCTCTTGACTATCAAAGCAAACTGATGTGATTCAGTGCCATGCAAGTGCAGTTCAGAAATGGCTAGATCTGACATTTCCATGCTCAGCTCAGTTGCTAAAATGGTGCCTTGTCTCCCTCCTCTGTCTGAGCGTGGAACAGGAAGGAACTCTTACAGTGCCAATCTCTTAATAGGATTGCAATTTTTCTTGCACAGTGCATCTCGGGGACTATTGCCGTTTGCATTCTGCAAATGACAGTCCTGCTCTCTGGGCTCCCTGGTAGCTAGGGGAGAAATGTTACTGCACAGCTCGTCTCTAGTGATGCTTCATAAGTATAGCAGAAACCCAATGTTCACAGAGCTGTCTGGCCAAAGACACCTCAGAACCCCAAAGCCAAAAGAATACCTGATAGTTCCCCGTTCTGATGATGTGCATATATTACTTTTATGCATGTTTGTTCATGCATGCACAAAAATAGCCATTGTGGTTGGGGTAGTACCTCAGTCAGTAAAATGTTTGCCTGCCAAGCATGGGGACCTGAGTTTGATACCCAGAACCCACTTGAAAAGACATGGTAGTACATACTTGTGACTCTAGCAATAGAGAAGAAGAGAAAGGAGGTATCCTGGGCTCTCAGGCCAGCTAGTGTAGTTAGTGAGCTTCAGGCCAGTTAAAGACCCTGTCCCAAACAATAGCACCTGAGGTTCTCCTTCAGTGTCTTTGTGGGCCAAATGATGCCTCAGAGGAAATGTGCATACACAATTCACACACACACACACACACACACACACTTATCTGAATATACCCTTCAGTTGCCTTTGGAGAGCACTTCATCTCACACTGATATCACTCTAGGATGGTTCCCTAGTTTGTGATCTATTGCTGTGATAAAACACCATGACCAAAATGAACCTGGAGAAAAGAAGGGTTTGCTTCAGTTTACCTTTCCACATCATTGAAGGAAGTGGGGCAGGAACCCAAGGCAGGAGCCTGGAGGCAGAAACTGAAGCAGAGGCCATGGAGGATGCTGCTTACTGGATTCCTCCCATGGCTTACTCAGGCTGCTTTCTTACACAGCTCAGGACCAATTGCCCAAGGTAGCACCACCCACTGTGGGCTGGGCCTTCCCCAATCAATTATCAATCAAGAAAATGGCTCCACAGACTTGCCAAAGGCCAACATGATAGAGACATTTCCTCAATTGTGGTTCCCTTCTTCCAGATGACCTGAGTTTGTGTCAAGCTGACAGAAGAACAACCAGTACAGAAGGCGCTTAACTGCATCTTCCACCTGGTGGTCCACCTGTGGCTTCCTCGTCACACCGTGTTCATTCTGAACTCTTTCCACTTCTCACATTTTGGTCAGGCTCCTGGCCCTCTTTTTAACTTTATGCTAACTTTGAGGAAACAGATTTGTAGAGAACAAAACACATGACTGTCGGGTTCTTTCCACATCACTCCCTCCAACTGCCACTCTGCCCCTACCACCTGGCCACACGTTGTGTGTCTCTGAGGATACTCCAAACAATGGCTTGTGTGGCCCACAGAAAATAAGAGCTCTTGCTGTTTTGAAAATCATTCTGTATACATGAGGAGCTCAGGAAAACAGAAACATGAAGGTGATCAATTAATAAGAGAGCCATGAGCCTTGTTTCAGGATAACATCTTTACTTAACCTCACCCATGAAAACTCTCAGGCAGCTAGCCGTGTGATGAAGGTTCTGCTGCTGAGGACAAGCCCTATCACCGTGTTGACTTCAGCTGCCTGAGGGCAGCTGCACTCATGCTATTCACACAGCCTGACCTTGACACACTGATTAGCTAAAGTCCTCAATAGTCGGTTCACCTGTCAGCAGGCTTGGGAAGCAGCAGGAAAATTTTGCTCTGGACTCTGGATTTGAAGCCCAGATCTACCACAGGGAGAAAGCTTCTTAGGAGGCAGCGATGCTCAGCAGGTAAGAGCACTTGCTTTGCAAGCCTGACAAGCCCCAAGCCCAGGGAAAAAAGAAAGAGAACCAGTTCCATGAAGTTGCCCTCTGACTTCCACTACACATCAATACACTCAGAGTAATAGTAAATATTGTTAAAAGCTACTGAATGTCATCAGGGCATGGTGGTACTGCATGCTACAGTGTAGCACAGTCCCTGGGGTTCCTAAGCTCTCAAGATTCAGCTTTTTATTATGATGGTAATGTCTCAGCTCCTTAACTATTCATGAAGTATTTAAAGCAATGGACTGAATATCACCCTTAATTATACCCTCAACTGCATGTAGAACAAGAGCACAGGCATAGCCTCTACAGTAATTCCAATTGAATTCACACTGGCTGTGCTGTGTGATACTAAGCAACTCACTTGACCCTTCTGAGACTCTTTCTCCTAATTTGTAAAATGGATCAACTGTCAGAGTTTCTCAGAGTTATCTATGTACATCTGTGTGTAATGTGTTAAAATAAGTATAAACGGCAGTCACTGTGAACATAGCTACTAAATCAAGAGCAGAAGGTCTGACTTGTGCTCATATATCACTGACAGTTGATAAGAGTTAGGAGTGCATTTTAAAGGTGTGTGTGTGTGTGTGTGTGTGTGTGTGTGTGTGTGTGACTGCAAGTGTATAAATACCACATCATGTGTGTATAAGTCGGAGGACAGCTTTGGGCATCCATCTTGGCCTTCCATTTTGATTGAGACAGGGTCTCGTGTTTGCTGCTGGCCCAGGGGCTTCCGGGGCTTCTCCTGTTCCCACTTCCCATCTATCCTCAAGAGCACTCGGACTACAGATGCCCACTACCAGCTTTATCTGAGTTCTGGGCGTTTGAACTCAAGTCCTCCTCTTTGCATACCAAGCATTTTACCCACTAAGCCATATTCCTGAGTGCACAACCTGAGTGCATTTTAAGGACAAACAGCGTGTTTGGTTCTTCATCATGGGAGGGATATTTCTATAGAAAGATTTGATGATATCCCTGTGTTCAATTACTTTAGGTGATTATATCCTAACTTTATCCCCAACACACTGACCCAACTGTGCAACAGGGGTTGCATAGGTCAAAATAGGACTCAATACTATAAATTATTCTAATGGGGGGAAGTCATCTTCTAACTGTGGCCCTGGTGTGACCATTATATTTGATGCCCAATGAATTGAATTTGAGTCATATCCCTGTTCACTCACATAGTTTTGGAGAAATTTGGAGAGTGTTGGCATCATTCCCATGTACATCAACCCCTCCTGAGATGCACTCTCTGGCACATAATCTTTTGGAAGCTCAAGGAAGACTCATCCTTTGCACTTCNCTTTTTCTAACTGAACCTTAATTAAGACCAGATGGGATATGGCAAGAAAAATGAGGGAAACAGATTATTGCTTCTCAGCCAATGAGATTCCAAGTGCAAAGCTTCTAAGAAGGGTCTGTGTTAGGATGCTGTGCCCTAAAGAAATGAACTTTCTGCAAGTTTTACGTGGGTAAAGCCTCAGGTCTGGATTATGCTGGTCACACTGTTCCCTGGAAATAAAACTAATCTCTAGGAATCATGGTGCCTCTCCCTGCCCAGAATCTGCTGTGCATGAAAAGACTTCATAGAAGCAGTAATGGAGCACTGAAACCTAAGACATCGATGCCTCTGACACCATGGAGTGTCCTTCCAAATGTCTTCCACATTTACTGCCTTGAGAGTAGCAGAAAGCAACAAAACACATTCTGGGGAGTGATAATGGGCCCCAAACTCGCTTCTAAGTAGGAAGAAGCATGAAATAAAGAAAATGAAAGGAGTCTAACAACAAGGCTAAATAATAGACAAAAGTGGATTCACACCCTATCACACAACACTTAATGAGGTCAGGACACATACTCTCCGTACCTCCAGACTCCTCCCCTGCAAGATGGGGATCAGCACAATAGCACAGAACTATGAATATATCAAATCACATAATTCATAAAAGTGCATGTTTCCAGTAAACAATGTGTGTCTGTAAAGGTCTATAAGTTTACATTCTGAGATATGATATGCATGATATCATTCAATATTGCAACTCTATGACATAGTGATCTCTCCCTCCTCCCTCCCTCTCACTCTCCTGTCTTCCTCCCTCCATCCTCTCCCTCTCTCTCTCATCTGTTTTTAATCCTGAGATTTAAAGAACAAAATGAGGCCAAACTGTGGGATGCACCTGTAATCTTAGCACTTGGAAGACAGTCCCAGGCTAGCCTCAGTAGCTAGATCTTGTCTCAAACCAAAAGAACAAGTAAAAGGAATTGTTTTTATCTTTTACAGCTAAGAAGTTGCAAAACCATGTTTAAAACTCAGATCAGTTTGACAAACAACCTCAGCTAATTTTTATCATCTGTTAATGCAAAAATATTCATGTTCTTTGTAACCCCTGACCCCAGACTTACAACCCTTACTGAACGATAGGTTTGGCCAAACCAGTTCCACCCTATAACCAAATGACATTTAGGGTACAAGTGCAAACTCCAACCCACCCAAGAAGAATATTCCATGAAAGTGTAAAATTATATATTGTCATAGTTACTATTTCAGGGGATGGGGACTAGTGACCTTGTGTCCCCTTTACTGGACAGCTTTAAGAAAGGGAAGAGTTCAAATGGACNGAGCACTTACTGTCAAGTCTTGTGCCAAATGTTTGCAGATATTATCACATCATCCACAAGTAACACTTAAAGGAAGGAGTCAGTAGCTCTGCTTTGTTGGGAGGATAGTTAGAGACAGAGAAGCTAAGTGGCTTGCCCAAGGTCATTCATTAAAACCACAAGTTTGTCTAAGCTCAACCCACCTCAGAGACACCATTTATATAGCGAGTGATGGGATTTGTACCCTGGATATGCCCCCAAAGTACTTCTCAAACATCGCACCAGGCTTTCTGGAAAGTGGTGTGCTCCAGAGAAGCTAAAATGAGTAATGGTGGTGTTATTACAGAGAGAAGACTGGGACTGGGGGCTCAGGACTGGAGACCCTTTCCTAGAATACCACCCTCCACACCCCTGACTGTGAGATTCCAAGCAAAGCAGGAACTTCGTTTTGCCCTGCTAAGCAGTGTGCTCTTTTCTTCACTCCTGTCTCCTCCCCACCCTGAGCCCAGCTGGAGTGAAAATTCTCCTTCACTATTATCTTTATGCTCTTGGAAATTACAACGTGTTCAACATGGGCTTTAATTGTGGGAAAAGAAATGTGCAGTAGAAAAAGTCACACCTGACGATTCTCCGTGCAGCATACAGACCCCAGTGGTGTGACAATAGCCTTTGCTAGAGTTTGGGACAATAGCAAAATTACAGCTGTATGTATTACACCACATCAAGGGAGATGCTGTGTTAGTGCCTTCTGAGCAAGCCAGCATTCTTATGACTTATTAAGTTAGCTTCAGAAAGTACTTCCAGGATAAGACCTGGCTGGCAAAATACCATGTTTGCCTTATGCATCCTTTGAGGAACTCACCAAATTAAAACACTTACCATTTTTAATTAAAGCAATTTTTGATACTTATAATGATTCTAAGCTGACCCCTTCCATACTTTCAAGAGTGCTTTTAGGAGGAAAACAGTTATTAAATGATCAGTCAGGCAAAGCCCCACTTNTCCCCGCTAGACAGCAAGCTAACAGGAGATTCACTCCCAACCCAAGGAGCAAAGGGAAAAAAACACTTCTAAGTTACAACTTTTCTTAGCTGCATCCAAAAGCTGAGAGTCATGGGGAAAACTGTATCATCCAAGATAGTGANCACAAGCCACACTCAGCTTTTGAGATCATGGCATGTGGCTGTAACTTAGGAAGTAAATTTTGAATTATACATCATAATCTAAGCCATTTATACCTTAATTTATATAACACATATAATCAGGGTGTAACACATTGGGTAGCACAATTACAGAACAATATTCATAATGAACATGGACATAAATATACCAAAAATATTTTTAAATGGGATCCAGTAGTTTAGAAGGATAAAATATACTGACCAAATAAGGCTTATCCAGAGAAATGCAAGGATGCTTCAAAAATAAAAAAAATCAACCAGTGTGCCAGGCAGAGCGGTACATGTCTGTAATCCCACATCAAGGAGGTGGAGTCAGGAGGATCCTAGTTTGGGATACATAAGTGTTTCAAGACAAACAAAAATCCAGTCAATCCATGAGTTTGACCATATCACTAGAATAAGTAGGAAAATCTATAGGATCCTATCAATGGGCTCACGAAAAGAAAAGGAAGCCAAATAACTTGGAATCCATCATAACAANCTGGTAATTAAAGGAAGTTTTTGAACGATAAAGGACATCTGGGAGCAACAACCTACAGGTAATGTCATGCTTAATGTAAAAGGTTTGAATACTTCACATCTAAAAAGGGACAAAGCAAGGAATGGTACCCACTTTCATCAATCCTAGCCAAGATGTGACTACAGGTCCTAGCCAAAGCAATAATTTGAGAAAAAGATAAAATGTATACAGATTCTTCCACATTATCAATGTCTCTCTTATTCTAGTGCCTTTAAACTGCCTTGAACTTTTTACTCAAAACTCCAAATTAAATAAATAGCCCAGTAATTAAACACCAGCACCTGATGTGCAGCCTCCCAACCCAGTTGTGCCACTGGCTTTATAACTCTATTAGTTTGTCAGGGACTGCTATGACAAACTGCCACCAGTTGGGTGACTCACACCAGAAACTTCTCATCTCACAGTCCTGAAGTCAAGTTCCAAAGTTAAGGGTTGACAGCAGGGTTGGTTCAGTCTATCACATGCCTCTCATCTGGTTCTGAGAGGCTGGAGGCCATCTTCAAGTTCCTTTGCTGGCAGAAGCTTTAGCCTAGGCTCTGCCTTCCCATGCACACCCTGTATGCACCTCTGGACCTAATTTTCCTTGTTCAGTAAAGACAGCAATTTTACTGAAGCAGGGCCTACTCCAATGGCTTCACCTTTGCCAATTGTATCTGCAATGGCTCTGTTCTAATAAGTCTACTTTCTGGGATACTTGATGTTATTTCTTCAGTGGGCAGTTGATTTCTTTTATCTGTGCCTCGGTTCATTCATCTGTCAAATGGAGCTATTATTGTATGGTTTAAAATCGTGAACCTATACAAGTCGCCTACAACAAGATCAGTCATTCTTACCTGAGTATAGACTGTCACTTGCTTTTCACACAGATACCAGATTAAGAATGGTTTCTATGTTTTTTAAACATTGGAAAGATTTAGAAGAAGGGCTTCCAAGATGACTCAACCAGAAAAGAACTTGCCTTGCAAACCTGACAACCTGAATTCAATCCACAGAACCCACAAAAACATACAAGGAGAGAACTGACTCCAGAAAGTTGTCCTTGACCTCCACACTCACACTGCACACACACACTGCAACACACACTGCACACACACACTGCAACACACACTGCACACACACACACACATACACACGTACACTAATAATAAATACATATTTTTAAACCAAAAGAAAAAATATTCCAAGGCACACAAAGCATACAATTTACATTTTAGTGTCCATCAGAAAAGTTGTGTTAGACTCACCCACACCTTCTGGCTGATCTATTGATGATGGCTGCTTTTGCCCTGCAGTGGCTGAGCTGAATATCCATGGTTACTATAGAGACCACATGGACACAGAAGCTGAAATTATCGACTCTACAGCTGTTTATAGAAAATATTTGTCAACCATCGACTTGTCATGGTTTGACTGAAATGTCTCCCATAGGCACATGCATTTGAATTGCTTTGTCCCTGTTGGTGGTGCTGTTTGGGGAGATTGTGGAACCTTTGGGAGGTGAAGTTTTGTTGGGAGAAGTGGGTCACTGAGGAGCAAGGCTTGAGGTTTTATGGCCTGCCTCCTTCATTTTCCCTCAATGTGAGGCCATCAGGAGCCCCAGCCTCCTCCTCCTCCCACCACCGATCTGATGACACCATGCCTTCCTCACGTGGTGGACTGTGTGCCCTGAAACTGGGAGCCACAGTAAATTTCCTATGCTGCTTCTGTCACAAATTCTGTCACAGTGATGAGAAAAACCACTAATACAGTTACTATGAACTGTGTTAATGTTAATATACTAATGACATGTTAATAGCATGTTAATATTCATACATTAACAACATGGTATTTAATACTCAGGTATTAAAATTCACTGCATTGGTATTCATGTTAATTGTGTTGCTATTGCTTGTGGCTTTATTTTTCACCTTTCTTTCACTTACAGAAAGGCGCAACTGCCCCTACAATGCTTTCTATACCAAGGAGAACTCTCAGCCCTGTCATGGGAATGGTGGCTGCACCCTCCACAGCCAGCCCTGTGTGTCCAGAGGGCCCCCAGCCTCCCCAGCTCTTCCCTTGCACTGGCAAGTTCCTCACTTCCCTCCCTGCGCGTAGCAGCTGCTCTCCTGGCTGAATCAAGCACAGGCCAGTGAGGAGGCTTCTCTCCTGCTTGTCTCAGCAATTTCCTTTTCCTCACTGCACAAGCTCCCAACAGTTCCAGCAGGTCCAAAGGTGAGCACTTCCAAACTTCATTATTTATATACGAGGAACTCGGAGGCTTTCTCTCACTGTGTGTTATGTTAGCAGTTGGCGCCCCAAGTACCACCCTCCTTCCTGCCCGAGNTGCTGCTTGCTTCTGACAAATCGTAGGAAATTGGGTCTTGGGAGGAAAAGATCTTGGGATAGTTAATGAGGTAAAGAATCACTTGCGAGATGGGCCTCTGGGCATGACTGTGGGATCACCTTGATTACCATAACTAACAGACGAAGACTCAAGGTAATCTGTGGGCAGCAGCATTCTGAGGGGTGAGGACCCTGGACTATAAAAGGACAAAGCTGTGAAAGCAGGAGCTTACTCTCTGATTCCTGACTGTGGTTGGATGTGATGGACATCTTCAGGCTTTTGCCACCTTGACTGCTGGGCCACAATGAACTGTCCCTTCAACTGTCAGAAGACATAAACCCTTTGTCCCATAAGTTGCTTTTGCTGACTCTTTTATTATCACAGCAACAGGAAAAAGGGCTAAGGNGGATGAGCACGCACTTTTTGCCTCCCTTCATTCGGTGGCATCACAAAGAAGGAATGAAGCTTTACTTTCCTTGGATGGCTTATCTGGGGTACCCAGGAATAGAGGGGCAGAGAAAGACACAGGTGGATGTGACAGCAGTGTGTGGGGGTGTTTGCCAAGGGGAGGGGACAGAATATATTTCTCTATACTGAGTCAGCAAAACTGGCAGAAGTGGAGAAAAACTTCATGGTTCAGATGAGGAAAAGAGATACTTTTTGTTGCAGTGGTTTGAAGGGTAGAGCTTGTCACTGCCAAAGAGACCACAGTTATTTTGGCTCAACATAGCCATGCCTTTGTATCAGTTGTCATTTTGTGTCCTCNTTTTTTTAAACCCCCTTTTAAAATTGTAGGTTTTAGGAATAAAACCAAGTTACAGACAGATTAAAGTCTTTAACTCTTAATTAAAGGTTTGCATTCAGCCATATGCATTCAGCCTCAGAATTTTTCATCCAGACTTCCCCACAGCCATAGAGAAAGAATGAGAAAAATCTAAAAATAAGTCAGTTGCATGCACAGTCCCTCTGAGGTCAGGCATTGTCCCCAAGGAGGACACAGCTGTTGTTATTTCTGTTGTTATGCCACTGTGGACAGGGACATCTTCTGATTAAAATCCAATGGGAGAAAACTACCAAAGAGGACCCTAGGGTTGGGTTGCTCCCAAGTGACCCCATGTTCCAGAAAAAAATCTCTCTCTCCTCCATCTTTACTCTCTCCCCCATCTTCACTCTCCCCCCATCTTCTCTCCCCCTCATCTTCACTCTCCCCCACCTCATCTTCTTTCCCTCATCCTCAACACCTTTCTGCTTTCCCTACCACACTCCACTCAATAGCATCTCAAGCTTCAGTCACTGATGCCAAAAACCTTGGCTCCAATGCCTCCCTTCCTTTCACACCTCATGTCCATCCACAAACTTAGTTTTATCCAGGACTGGGTATGGAACTTCTGGAGTATAGTGTAAAAGCCCTCGTTCAGAATTAAAAATTTAAAGATGGTGACAATGGAGCATTTAAATCAAGAGCAAGGCCCTTCTGAGTGAGAAAGGGACTTGATATGACTGCAGGGATAAAGCCAGCCCCTGAAGACCCCAAGGCAGCCAGAACCACCACACACAGCATTCTTGACCACTTATCACTATCTGGGCTGCTGACATCACGTCCACAGTAACCCTCACGTCACTGGCCTTCTGCTTCTGCTTTTGCCCTTTTGGTCCATCTGCAGCTGAGCAGCCAGAGAGATGCAAGTGACCTTCCTCTTCTGCTCAAAGCCTTCCATGGATACTACCTGTCTAGCAAAGTGAAAGATAAAGTTCTCTAGGACCTTTGTGAGCTAACTCTTGACACCACCTCCTCTGCACATAGCACCCCTGACCACCCCAACCCAGCCAGGCATCACACAGCACCCCCGATCACCCCAACCCAGCAAGGTATCACAGCACCCCTGACCACCCCCACCCAGCCAGGCATCACACAGCACCCGTGACCACCCCAACCCAGCCAGGCATCACACATCACCCCTGACCACCCCAACACGATCAGGTATCACATAGCACCCCTGACCACCCCAACCCAGCAAGGTATCACACAGCACCCTTGACCACCCCAACCCAGCCAGGCATCACACAGCACCCCTGACCACTCCAACACTATCAGGTATCACATAGCATCCTTGACCACCCCCAACCCAGCCAGGCATCACACAGCATCCATGACCACCTCCAGTCTAGGCAAGCATATACCTCCGTGGTACCATTACACCTTACTGTGCCTTCTTCCTGAAGTTTTTCTGCCACACATGTACACCACATTTGCTCTCTCACTCCAAGCCTTATTTGGTCAGCAAACATTAACTGAGTACAAATGATGTGCCAGACATTTTCCATGATGATTAATCTTGGCTGTCTGAGCAGGTCTACGGGCATAGGAAGGACCTTCCCCCAGAGTCTGCAGCACCTTCCTGTGGCAGCCCCAATAGGGGCAATGATCTAGCATGTCTTTGAGTAAAGTATCTTGTAAAATGGCTGCTTTACAACTCTCTCTGGAATATACCTTTTTTCCTAATGTAACAAACAGTAACACAGTTTACACTGTTGTCAAGCACCATTCTAATCCCTGTAAAAGAAACCTGTTGTTTCTCCAAGTTTAAAAATGAAGAAACCAATTAAGTGACTTTCCCAAGGTTACAGATCCATTTTTCTGCTGGACAATTGTCCATTATCATATTGATTTAGAGGAACTCTTTATATATAAGAGCTACTATCCTCTTGAGTGTTACATGTTTAGTATGCATAGTATGGAAATACTCCCTTTGTTGTGGCCAACTGTCCTTGCAATCTGCTTCCCATCCACCAGGCTACAAACACTAACTCAAACAAACATTTTATTTAGCCTTGTCTATCTATTGGTCATCTCATGTTGTGCAGCCAATTATCTCCATACTGCATCATTAGCAACTTAAAATCACAAATGTTTATTATCATGCTTATATTCAACTGGGAAGTCTTTCATAAAGGTGCAGGCAAGGGGGCTGGAGAGATGGCTCAGAGGTTAAAAGCACTGACTGTTCTTCCAGAGGTCCTGGGTTCAATTCCCAGCAACCACATGGTGGCTCACAACCATCTGT
The DNA here is from genome assembly GCA_001675575.1 of Neotoma lepida. Lineage (NCBI taxonomy): Eukaryota > Metazoa > Chordata > Mammalia > Rodentia > Cricetidae > Neotoma > Neotoma lepida. The sequence continues at coordinate 107,668 of LZPO01055200.1, forward strand.
AACGAGATCTGGTGCCCTCTTATTTACATAATAAATAAATACATCTTTAAAAAAAAAAAAGGTGCAGCCAAGCTGTCAGCCAGCATCTCAAGACTTCATTGAGTTGGAAAATCTCCTTTTAAGCTCATTCATATGGTTTTAAGCCTTCACACTCACCTTCTGCATAGGCTATTCCACAGAGCTGCTTAGGGTGTAGCAGCCAGCTTCCCCTCTTGGTCACCCAAGAGATAGGAGATAAAAGATCACTTGGTGTGGGAACTGAATCCTTTTATAACCTAATATAACCCACCATCTATTCTGTCCTTTGTTGTTTGTCACACACACCAGCCATGGTACAATGAGTGGGGAAGAAGTGCCCACACAAGGAAGCAAGGATCATTTGGTATGGCCTTAGAGATGGACTACATTACTGGTACACTCTTATCCTCCACTAGTCACATGTTATGGACACACAATCATTGACTTAGTTTCAGTTCTGTTGCTGGGATAAAGTGCTACAACCACACAGCAAAGGANGAACAACAGGAAACATGGGGGATGCTGCCTGCTGGCTCAAAAGCCAGCTTATTCTCAACCAGCTTTCCTATATAGTGCATGACCATCTGCCCAGGAATGGTGCCACCCACAGTGGGCCAGGCCCTCCTACATCAATTAACAATCAAGACAATTACCCACAGATATGCCCATAAGTCAATCTGACCTAAGCAATTCCTCAAATGAGGCTTTCCTCTCAGATTACTCTAGGCTGAGTCAAGTTGATGGTTCAAACTAACCTGACAGTCGTGCATATCAAAATAACCATCCCATAAGCAATGAGTCACCAGTGAAATAGAAGACATGTAAAAAAGTAGCAGAGCAGACATGTACTATCTATATGTATCTCAATACACTCTATGATGTTTGTGTAATGACAAAATACCTAGTGATGCCTCTCTCAAAACTTGTCCTGTCATCGAACAACACATGATACAAGCAGACACACACACACACATACACACACACACTGAATGGCACCTTTAGAAAAGGAGAAACTTGGGTTTATGGGCTTAGAAAACTTAATCTCAGGGATGGATTCCCCAAGCTAAAGAGTTGGTGCCTTCCAAAGTTCTTCAAGACCAAGATTTATTTAACACGTGTCATGAGAGCCTATGGTTATTTGAACTAAGGTGGGAAGAGTTGTTTAAAGGATGTTGGACAACTTACAAAAGCTCCAACATGGCTGCAATGTTGTGAATTCAAAGGCAGGTAGAATGTGGAAGGTCAATCTTGAGAGGCTATCCAATGAGGACATCACAGTTTGCAACCCCAACACCTCCAACACTGGACAGCTACATGGCTACTGGATTTCAATCTACCGTACTATATAGGACAGTGAAGTGACTGCCTGCCTCTGCTGGCCAGAACCCATCCTACATGGTCCTCCTTAGGGGAGTTTCTGATTCAAAGTCTAGGACAAGAGCATTTGATCGGCAGAGCCGTTTGACAGGTCGTGGGTCTGTGCCTTAGTACTGAGGGTCACTGAGCCAATACTTTTAGGTTACATGTGAGGAGAAAGCAGGTTATCCCTCATCTTTTAGATGAGTCATTCAAACATAAGGACATCAGGCATCAAGCAGGCAAAGGGAACCCAGAAGTCTCCACTACATCTGCAAAATGTGGCCCCTTGGAAGCATGGCACCTAACAAACCTGGAAAACTTCTAACCTGCGAGATATGTAGAAGATTAGTGCTGCTGGCAGTAGTCATACAGAAGAAGATGGAGGCTCTGCCTCTAGATTACCAGCTCCCTGTTACTTTTCTCATCCTGTGACTAGAATATCTGATGAAGCCATGGGGAGGGAACAGTTATTTTGACCCACGGTCTCAGGAAGTGAAGCCCATCTTCACAGGGAGGCACAGTGAGGGCAGTGCCATATGTTCTGATGGGAATCCGTGGCATGGTTTGTGATCACAAGGAGAGCTGGGCTAGTCTTCAAAGGCCCTACCCCCTGTACACACCTCCACCAGGCCTCACAACCGCCATGGACAGTGCCACTCACTGGGGACCTTGTGTTCTAGCACCTGAGCCTGTTGGGAGCATCTCATATGCAAACCATAGTGACAACCAAGGGACATTCTCTGTCAGTAGTGTGAATGCCTTCAGCAATTTTGTGAAGACCTTGAACTCTTTCTGGGCATTTTTTTTTTTTTTAGTGGATAAAGTAAAATATGTTGTATTACAAAGGAATTGAATTGTATTGAAATACAGTTACAGAAGTGTTAAATGAGTTCTGACAGAGCAGCATATATGCAATACACATTACCCTTAGTAATACTCTAAAGAAAAATGTACCAATAGATTTAACAACTACTACAATTCCAACAACATGATGAGAAGAAAGGACACTGGGAGGTGCTGCCGCAACTGTAATGAGATATGGAAATAGCTCTGTAGTTTCCACTGGTGACAACTGTGGGGATCAGACGGGGCTGTGTTAACCACACAGTAGTTTGCTGTCCACATTTGCAATTGAAGGAGTTCTGAAAATCAGAGGGCAATGAAAAAAGGATTTCCTATGAATCTTTCTATTCTCTCTAGAGAGCTGTAGGGACCGGCATGTTCATCTCTGGTTAGGAACCCTGGAGCAAGACAGTGAATAGGTCCAACAACCTAGCAATCTGATTAGAGACTGAAACAGAGTGCATACAATGGCACAGATAAAAATATGAAATGAATGGGGCCTTGGGGGTTGCAAACTAGCCCTCTTATATATGGGGGATATGGTGTACTTGTGGCTGTGAGTATGTCTACATGCCCACATGTGTTTCCCATTATGACACAGCCCTACATTTGCATGGGGGTACCATGGTGGCTGAAGAGATGGCTCAGTGGTTAAGAGTGCTTACTAACTTTGTAGAGGACCTAAGTTCAGTTTCCAGCACCCATATCAGGTGACTTACAACTTCATGTAACTCTAATTTCAGGGAAGTCAATGCCATCTGGCCTCCTCAAGCACCTGCATAATTCACATATCACACACAGAGACAATAAATAAAAATTAAAATCTTTCCAAAAAAAAAACCATGTTTGAAACTCCACATGTATGTCAAGAGAAAGTTGGAAGAGTATTTTTGTGAAACCACAGACTTACCTCTGATGAAAATAACAAGGAAAGGGATTGTGAAGGTAGAAAAGACCTTTGTAAAAAAAAAAAAAACCCAAAGAGAATTAAATCATTTTAAAATGAATGAATGATTGTTCCTGGGTGACTCTCACAAGTAGTATTGATCAAGTGGAATGCACAGCTTTAGATGTGGCATTATAACTATAAAAAATAAAATGATGTGGAGCCTAAATACACAGTATGGTAGAAACATGACAACATGTGTGAGGTAAAGAAGGGCTAGGCTGAGGCTTGGAGGGTAGCCAGTAGTTAAGAGTGCTTGGACCCAGGTTTGGTTCCCAGCACCTATGTTGTGGCTCACAACAGTCTGTAAATCCAGTTCCAGGAAATCCAGTGCCCTCTTCTGGCTTCCATGGGCACTGGTCACATGTGTGGTGCACTTACATAAATGCAGGCAAAATACCAATACACATAAAGTAAAGCGAAAATGAAAATACCAGAATAAGAAATAGATATAGATATAGATATAATGAATGTATACATATGTATAGTGAATGTATATACATGTATATATGTAAAGTTAAAATGAAAATACCAAAATAAGAAATATATATATATATATGACTAAACTTAGCAGAGGAGATACTGGATGGGGGAAAAGCCCAATGAAGTTTTCATTATATTGGTTGTTTTATTTATTAAGCAGTGTGGGAGCAAACAGCTGCTCCACACCTTACTATGTGAATTACTGCACTCAAATTATCATATGACAATCATGATAGAGAAAGGATTGCTAGAAAAAACTGCCCACACATGAGTGATTCCCCCACACACTAAACTTTGATATTGTTTACATTTTGACAATGTCACTTTTCTTTTGATATTTAAATAAGAAAAAGTGAGGTGTAAGAAGGAAAGAGGAGCCCATTGGTGGGAGGAGTGTGAGAAGTTTTNTGGGTTCCAAGCAATGTTCTCTTTCATGAGTGTGATGATCTTGCTGGTCATCTTAGTAATATTGATGTTCTGCCTAAGAATGATCCATTTCTGAATATGTTTTAAACATCAGAAGTATAGCTATATGAAGATGTCATCTTGTGAATATCCAAAAGAGATAGAACATCTAAGACCTGTTATCAAGCCTTCCCTGAACTCAGGGGTCACTCAGTAGGTTTACATTCCCATTCAAAGGCTACAGACACCAGATAAAAGCATGGCACTAAGTTTAAGACTTTATCACAGCTCTCTGGTAATACCTGCAGCATCCTTCATGGGTGGCTTTTGTCAAACAGCTGTTGGCATCATAAGAGCCAAAAAAACACTGTCATATGTCCACGTTCTGGAATACAGTAGCCTGAGGCACAAAGAAAGAAAAATGAGATTCTAAGTGACACTAGAGATCACATAATTATCTTCTGTTGTAGTGGTGTGTGATCTGCATAGGGGGTGGCACTATTAGGAGGTGTGGCTTTGTCGGAGGAAGTGTGTCACTGTGGAGATAGGTTTGGAGGTATCATATGTTCAAGATACTGCCGAGTGTCACAGTTGCTTCCACTGCCTGCAGATCAAGATGTTGAACCCTCAGCTCCTACTCCAGCACCAGCACCATGTCTCCCTGCATGCCACCATGTCCCACCATGAAGATAATGGATTAAACCTCTGAAATTGTAAGCATGCCCTAATTGAATGTTTTCCTTTATAAGAGTTGTCATGATGTCATGGTGTCTCTTCACAGCAATAGAAGCAGTAGAATGCTTTTAGCACTGTGTAATGGACCATACTAGGAGGAACATGGAAGACAATGGTGCTGAGGGTGATTTGAACTGCAAAGCCTGGCTCAAGAGGTTCTAGAGAATAATATTAGTATGTAGGCTAGAGACTGTTCTTGTGATATTTTGGTGAAAAATGTGGCTGCTTTTTGCCCTTGTCCAAAAAAAGTCTGCCTGAGGCTAAATTGAAGAGCTTTTGATTAATTGCTTTGGCAGAGGAAATCACAAAACAGTCCAGCATAGACTCTGTTGTGTAGTTATTAGTGGTAACTCTAATAAAGATCTATAATGAAAAGGAGCAAGCTGAAAAAGTAAAAATACAAAATGTACAAGATGAGGAGGAAAGGGGAACCAAGAAGTGGAATGGAGCTAAGTAAGTCCTGTGTTCAAGAAGATAAACAGATTAAGAAATGGAATAAAGGGAGTGTTGACCTCAAGGCAAGACCCCACCCCACCTATCTAAGCGTCCAACTTGTGAAAAGGAATTAAAGAAGAGTTTAGAGCCTGGTGTAGTGGTGCACACCTTTAATAGCAGCACTGAGAAGGTAGAGACAGGTGGATCTCTGAGTTTGAGGCCAGCCTAGTCTAGAGAACAAGTTTCATGAAAGGCTTAGACAGTGAAGGGAGCCATTGAAAACAGAAAACTGGTGAAGATTGATAAGGTTTTTTTGCACCCTGATAGGCCTCTCTACAAACACAGCAATCCAAATCAGACCAAATTAGGAAAAAGCTCAGGTTTAATGGGTAAAGCTTCCCGGATGATTCTCTGGCCCCTCAGAGAGGAGACTGGAACAAGAGACCAGAAGAACCATGTCTCTGTCTTCCGGGATGCAGCTTAAATACCCAGAGGGAGTGGTCTTGAGCCTCTCTGGGGGAGGAGCCATGTTTGGTGGGCTTTGAAGGGATGGGTTTGGGAAAGAGATAGGGGAGGGGAGTTGAGGTAGATCTTCCACCAGGACCATCAGCACAGAACCCAACGAGATCAAGGAGGAGGTTGAGTGGGGACACTGGGGCCCAAGCCGCACAGGAAGTGGGGCTGGTGATAGGGCACTGGGCTGGAGCACAGCCCCAATGGCTACGGCTCTGGAAGTGGACCCCTGGGTAGGAAGTGGCACAGGAACCAGCTGGCGGACATTGCATGGCTGCCAGGGGACTGCCTGTGCAGAGCGGGATGCCAGGGGTTGAGGTAGAGCTCCCGCCAAACAAAGATATAATTGAATGAGGGGGCCATGTTCCAGCCCCAGTAAGCAGCAGAACTTGGCAGCTTTAGTCATGTGGTTCTGTACTCAAGTAGAAGAAAGGGGCTATGAAATATGCCCCTGGGACTAAGGAAAGCCATTGAGGCCAGGCATGTGTCATGGGTGCCCCTAAATGGAGGCCCAGAGAGGCCATTGTGTGAAGCTGTGAAGATGAAGCCTGGATTGCCTTGGAGACCCCAAGAGTTGTGGGAAAGCTTCTGACAGGAAATTTAATCAGCCCAAGAAGAGAGATGTGTGTTGAAGTCAGCAAAGCTAAAAGGAGTTGGTGTTCTGTAGAGCATTTTGACATCAGACATGGAGATGCAGAGTTTGGAGTTTTGCCCAGCTGGTTTTCAGTCTTGATTTGGTCTAGTATTTCCTCCCTATGCTCCCTTCCTTATATTTTGGAATGGTAATGCGTGTTCTGTGCCATTATGAGTTGTAAGTGTATGATCTGCTTTTTGGTTTTGCTTTTACAGGGGATTACAGTTAAGAGATTGCATGAATCTCAGAAAAGATTTTGAACTTTAGACTTTTAAATAAGTGGAGACTGTTATATACCATGGGGACTTTGAAGTTGGACTGAATGCAGTTTTGCATTATGATATGGCTACAAGCCTATGAGGGCCAGGGAATTGAATGTGGTGGTTTGAAAGACATTGGCCTCCAAAAGAAGTGGCACTATTAGGAGGTGTGGCCTTGTTGGAGGAAGTGTGTCACTGTGGGGACAGATTTTGAGGTCTCCTATGCTCAAGCTATGCCCAGTGTAGGACATAGTTCACTTCCTGTTGCCTGGGGATCAAGATGTAGCTCCAGCACCATGTCTGCCTGCACTCCACCATGACAATAATGTACTAAACCTCTGAACTTACAGTAATTAAATGTTTTCCTTTATAAGAGTTACCATTGTCATGGTGTCTCTTCACNGTAATAGAAATCTTAACTAAGAAGTTCTTAGAAAGTCACTGTAAGCACCTGTCTTAGTTAGGGTTTCTATCACTGTGAAGAGACATCATGACCATGGAAATTCTTATACAGGAAAACATTTAATGGGCTGGCTTACAGTTTCAGAGATTTAGACCATTATCATCATGGTGGGACATGGCAGCGTGTAGGCAGACATGGTGCTGGAGAAGGAGCTGAGAGTTCTACATCTTGATCCTCAGGCAACAGGAGGTGAACTGTCACACTGGGGGTGGCTTGAGCATATAAGAGACCTCAAAGCCCACCTGCACATGACATACTTCCTTCAACAAGACCACACCTCCTAATAGTGTCACTCCCTTTGGGGGCTGTTTTCTTTCACACCACCACAGCATCTTTAGTGGTTTGTCTTCTAGCCTCTCCTCAAGAGCAGGGAGGATTCTAAAAATGATGACATTGCTCCTGCAAGTAGAAAGGAAAGAAAGAATTGAAATGTAGGGGGAGGAACCATGATCCAGAATCAGGAGGCCTAGTGTATCATCTAGTTAGTGCTGTATAACAAACTGCCCCAGATCTCAGAATTTTGCAGGAATGAGCATTTCTCATTTCCTCTAAGTCAGCTAGGTGTTTGGGTTGACCTGGACAAGTCTCAGCTGATCTTGGCTGTCATTTCAGTCATCATCAGGATAGGTTGCCTGGAGCTGACTGTCAACACCTCACTGATACCTTGAGTGTTCAGTGGCTGGCTGTGAGCCAAGGTCGTCTGTCTGTCATCAATCATCCTGCAGGTTAGACCAGAATTTTCTTCCAATGCTTGGGAAAGACTCCAAGAGAAGAAAAGGAGAAGTGTACAAAGCAGCTTAAGGTCTTAACTCATAAGTGTCATACTGTCATCTCTGCCAGGGTCTATTGGCTAAAACAATTCATAAAGTAAGCCCAGAATTAAGGACAAAGAGAGTAGATGCTGAGTCTTGGTGGATTCTGGGAAGGAAAGACTCAGAGCCATTTTTACAATTGACATTCCATACCTACAATATGTTTCAAATTTTGCAATAGTAACTAGCTTTGTGACTTGGAATTACTTCTTCTCTTTACACTTCCACTTCCATCTTTATCTGTGAGGTCAGAACACTGAATTAAATCAAATCTTGGTGCTGTGGCTTGGCTAAGTTTTCCCAGAATACCAACACATAAGGGTTACACTCCAGAGTGGTGGTCCTGGGAGGGGCTGCAGACCTCTAAGAGAGGGGGCCTTTTAGAAGATCCTTAAGTCACTGGAGATGGGAGCCCTTGAAAGGAATTCTCCTTTTTCTTTCCCCTCACCCTCTCCCTTTCTCTCTCTCACTGCACCCCCCACCATGATGTCTCAAGAGTAACTGCTTGCTATAGCTTACACTGTGCAGCCTACATTGTACAGCCTATATTGGCAGCCTACATTGTACAGCCTACATTGTATGGCTTACATTGTACAGCTTACATTGTATAGCCTACATTGTACAGCCTAAATTGGCAGCCAAACAGATGATGGGGCAGCATAGTACTGAACTTGAGTCTTTGAAACCATGGCCAAAATGGACTTCTCTTTACATCACTTGTAGCCTGTGTCAGTTTTTTGTTGCTGTAGAAGTGACAGAAAAGTGACTGTTGGCATAGCATGCACTTGGCACACTATGACCAATTGATTACCTCATTAGCCAATAAATTTTTATGGGAAACCTATATGCCGACACCTTGCCTGTGGTTGCTTTTGTGCTAATAGGACAGGGTTGAGTAGCTGTGAAAGGGACCACAGGACCAGCAAAGCTGGAGTTTTTTTTATTTTGAGGCCTTTGGGGTAAGTTTTTGGACCCCAGAAGCAAAAAAGCCCTTGGGTTCCCTCTGACAACTGATTCAGTCTGCCCCGAGCTTCCCATAGAGTTCAGTAGCCATGGTAACACTGTCGTTTATGGCACTCCATTGCCTGTCTCTGTGGTAGGGGGCAGTACAGAAGGGTAGTCCAGCTAGGAGATTCTGAGGCCTGGCTAGAACATCAGCTCTATGATGAGGTCATTTTTGGCCAGCCACAACTTATTTTCCCACCTATAAAATAACAAGCATGGCACTCCTCCCTCATGGGGCTCTCCAGGGTGGCACCAAGTGGTTGCTGTGGTGGAGACTTTAGGGACAACTCTCTCTTTGAATGCTGAGGAAACAGATGTCCATAAAGGAAAAATGACTTCTTCAACATTACCCTGTCTCCTGAATCCTAGTTCAACAGTTGCTTCATGTGTGTGAAGATGCTCAAGAAATAAGGGAGATGGATGGAAAAGGGATTCAGTTGGCAAAATGCTGTTGACTTTATGAGTATGAGGTCCCGAGTTTAAATCCCTAGCATCTGTGTGAAAACCAGGCACAGGATAGAGTGGGATGGCTCACTGGGAAAAGACTTTTGCCATACAAGCCTGATGATCCAATTCAACCTCTGGAGCCATGTAAAAGTGAAAGGAGAGAACCAATTCCATAAAATTGTCCCCTGACCTCCACATCTGTGCTATGGCATCTGTATGACCACACTCATATATCATACCCACACATAATACTATTTTTAATAACTCATGTACAGTGGTATGTATCTGTATTCCCAGGATGGCGCAGGGAGCACAGGCAGCAGGTTCCT
>LZPO01055200.1:130500-166508 GCA_001675575.1 Neotoma lepida
GTCCTTGCTGCCTCATGAGGCCCTGCTGATGTCCATGATCCATGCTCCCACTGGAGGACATGAAGAGGTCCATGGCCCATGATCCAGCCAGAGGCTATGTGGATGTCAGTGGTCCATGCTGCCGCAGAAACAACATGGAAGTCCATAACCAATGCTGCTGAGGCTGTTATGGGCAAGGAAGCCTCTTTTGCAGTGGTATTGATGGCTGCAGACTCACAGTTGAGAATGAGAGACATTGAAGGCTTCTGTGACAACCTCTCCCCCAAAATAAAACAAAAAAGCAAAACAACAACAGACAGGAAACTAATGAAGATTTTTCAGAAAGATGCTGGTGTACAGCTGTTCACAGTTGATGAGTTTTTGCAAAGGACAGTAAAGGACTCAGTTCTCTTTAAGGGGCTGGCCACTGAGAGTTTGACCATGCTCCAGTGAGTATATGGGCAACACATACTGGACTTGATGTCATTTTTTTCTTTCCTTTTTTTTCTTTTTTTTGGGGGGTGAGGGGCAATAGCGCAGGAGAGTGAAGATGGGAGGAATGGGAAGCAAGTGTGATTGGGGTACATTTTATGAAATTCTCAAATAATTAATAAAAATCTATGCTGTGAAAAAGTAAAATAAAATTGATATGTACTCAAAAAAGAGAGAGAGAAAGAAAAAGAAAACTGGGTCAAAATAAAAATAAATAAATTAAAGATTTTCTGGAATTCAATGGAAATGAACACACAACAAACCCAAATTTATGGGACATGATGACTCAGGTACAAAGAGGAACATTCATAACATTAAGCCTACATTTAAAAACATGGGAAAGATCTCATACTAGCAGATTAATACCACATCTGAAAGCTCTAGAAACAAAAAGAAGTAAGCACACTCAAGAGGAGTAGACTGCAAGAAATTATCAAATTGAGGACTGAAATCAATAAAATGGAAACAAAGAGAATACAAAGACTCAATGAAACAAAGATTTGGTTCTTTGAGAAGATCAACAAGATAGACAAACCCTTATCCAAACTAACTAAAAGACAGGAAGTTTATCCAAATCAACAAAATCAGAAACAAAAAGGAAGACATAACAATAGACACTGAGCAATTTCAGAGAATGGTAAGGACATAATTTAAAAAACTGCACCAAATTGAAAAAACTAAAAGAAATGGATAATTTTTCCTTAGGTACGGCTTACTAAAGTTAAATCTAGACTAGAAAAGCAATTTAAATGGACCTATAACCCCTAAGGAAATAGAAGCAGTCATTAAATGCCTCCCAAACACAAAAATACCATGGCCATACATTTTAGGGTAGAATTCTACCAGACTTTCAAAGGAGAGCTAATGCCAATACTCCTCAAATTATTCCACAAAATAGAAAGAGAATGAGCATTGTCCAATTTATTCTATAGGTCAGAGTTACCCTGATACCCAAACCACATAAGGACTCAGCAAAGAAAGAGAATTACAGAAGAATTTCCTTAATGAACATAGATGCAGAAATACTCACTAAAATATTTGCAAACTGAATCCAAGAACACATCAAAAACAATCATTCACCATGGTCAAGTAGGCTTCATCCAAGACATGCAGGGATGGTTCAACAAATGAAAATCAGGAAATGTAATCCACTATATGAACAAACTGAAAGACAAAAACTACATGATCATCTCATTAGATGCACAAAAGNCCTTTGACAAAATCCAATACCTCTTCATGATAAAAGTCCTAGAGAGATTGATACAAGGAAAATACCTCAACATAATAAAGGCAATTTACAGCAAGCCTGTAACCAACATCAAACTAACTGAAGAGAAATTCAAAGCCATTCTACTAAACTCAGGAACAAGACAACAGTGTCCACTCTCTCCATATCTATCCAATATAGTACTTGAAGTTTTAGCTAGAGCAACAAAACAACTAAAGGAGATCAATGGGATACAAATTAGAAAAGAAGAAGTCAAAGTATCATTATTTGCAGATGACATGATAGTATACATAAGTGACCCCAAAAGTTCCCCAGGGAACTACTACAGTTGATAAAGACTTTCAGCAAAGTAGCTGGATATAAAATCAGTAGCCCTCCTATATAGAAATGAAAACCATTGATCCATGTGTCTGTTTCTANACAAATACCAAGCTGTTTTTATTACTATAACTTTATAGTAGAGTTTGAACTCAGGGATAGTGATGACTCCAGAATTTCCTTTATTGTAAGACAAGTTGCTAAATGGTCTTATTAATAGAAAACCCGGAGCCAGATATTGGGGTTAAAACTGAGAGATCAGAGAAGCAGAAAGATGGGGATGTCTTTCTGTATGCTGTGAATATGTGTTGCTCTGATTGGTTGATAAATAAATTGCTGATTGGCCAGTAGCCAGACAGGAAGGTGGGATAAGCAGACAAGGAGAATTCTGGGAAGAGGAAGGCTGAGTCGGGAGATGCCAGCCAGCTGCCCAAGGAGCAACATGTAATGGGACACAGGTAAAGCCACAGAACACATGATGACATATAGATTAATAGAAATAGGCTGTTCAAATGTAAGAGCTAATCAGTAAAAAGCCTGAGCTAATGGCCAAGCAGTTATAACTAATATAAGCCTCTGAGTAATTATTTTATAAGCAGCTGTGGGACTGTGAGGCCTGGTGGGACCTGAACAAAACTTTCTCCTACAAATGGCACCCAACATGGAGCAAGAGTTTCCACATGAAACCTGAGAGAATTTAATAAGAGATTCTAAAATGGAGCCAAAAACAGGTTCCTGCTTCATGTCTCACGTGGGCCGTGAGACACCATGGCATTTGGGCTTGAGCACAACATAGCAGATTCCCACCATGATACACACTGGCGTCTCCAAGCTGTGCAACATACTACATAACAGATTTAGCTTTTGCTAGTACAAAAAAAAAAAAAAAAAAAGGTTTCTGAGCTACATGCTTGTTGATAGAGGAATAGACCCACTGCTTCCAAGAGTTGTTGGTAAGAATGGCTCCCAGAGCTGGCAGTAAATGTGCCATCGCCATGTTTAGAAGCTGAGGGGTCGAGAGTCAGCAGTTCAGCAGTTCAGCAGTTTAAAATCTCTCCTGGTCAGAGAAAGATTATAGACTCACAATAAGACAGATTCAGATAACTGTTTACAATATGTGTGAAAATATACATAGGCTTGGAAGAGAGAGAAAAGGGGAATGTAGGCAGTTATATAAAGAAATAGTTTTAAAAAATAAAGTATTTAAAGAGACAGTAAAAGTAACATGAAAAATACGCCACATAAAGATGGAAACTACACAGAGAGTCTGGATTATATTGTCTTTGGGATTTTTAACTGCAGAGACACACTTGATTGTAAAAGCTGCTGAGTTAAATCAATATGCATATTTTAAAGCTATCTCAATTTCAAAATTTATGTCTAAGGATATGTTGCTTTGGAAAGGAGGCTCTGCTTTTGTTTTCACAGGAAGCAAGAGACTATGGATTTGTTCCAGGTTAAGATGGATCAGATTTGACCAGCCAAGACCCCCTGAGAGGCCCAGATGATCCAACATCCAAACAGCTTCAAGGCAACTGGCTCAAAAAATACAACATCACAGACTATTGCAGTCAGGACTTGACCATAATTCTTAATTTTCTCAGGATCCCCAGAAGAACACAGCACCTTTTATCAGCAGGAAGTAGCCTAGAAAACTACACCCACACTCCTAAAAAATGGATTATGGATGTTTGTCTTTGTTTAGGTTGTTGATTACAAATTCTTATTGGTCATAGTCAATATCTTTCTTAAAAAAGTGGGGGATATAATATGGAAATATAGGATATAGATGTGATAGGATAGGATAAAAGGATGGATTGTTGAACCTACTTTTAAAGAGCAACTTGTTTAAAATGTTTTACATTGGTATATATTTTAGGTTATTGATACAAATTTAAAGTTAATTTTGTTATATTGTATATATATATTTCTACTCTCATTTAAAGTATTAAGTTTATGTAACTCATTTAAATTGTAATGGATAATTAAGAAATATAGATTATGATAGTCAAACTTATAGTCATGTTAAGTTTTCTAGGTATACATAGATATAATTCAGTTACGTAGGTAATCTTCAAACACTTCAAAGACCTACAAAATATAGCATTCAAAACATTTTAAAAACTTAGACTTTCTGGACAATGAGACATGCCTGCTCCTGGCAGCACCGATTTACTTCAGACAGAAAGATGGGCATCGAAGACACTCTATATGGAATTTATCTTCTTCTTGGCAAAAATAGCCATTTGGGCAAGAAACTGTTCTTGCCTGGACTGCTTGAAAATATGTATTAACTGGACATACAGGACCCATGGAAAAATGACCATTGAACTTTGTAAGGCAAGATGGTCATTCAGGTTTCTGCTTCACAGAAAAAACTGCCAGACATTCTACAGAGAAAAGTGGCAGAGAGACTCTAGGCCTATAGGCTGAAGAATGGATGCCCCAACATTGCAGAGGAATTTTGGGTGACTGTCCAGGCAGACAGCTGTCTCTGTCATTCTAGATATTTTGGAAGTTGCTTACAATGCTCTCCCTGTTTACTTAGGTAATATTATATCCTTCTGAGGTCTTTGATATAGTTGAAGACTAGATAGTTGTAATTTTCCTTGGTTATGATAAAAGATAAATTAGATATAAAATTTTAGACTCACAAATATAGGATAGATAGAATTTTTTTTTTAGTTTTGCCAAATACAAATAGACTAGATATTGTAACTGTACTTCTTGCTAGATAATTGTTTTGTTTTATCTAATGTTACTAGGTTGAAGTTAAAACCTTCCTTTTAAATAGAAAATAAAGGGGAAATGATGGGGATGTCTTTCAGTATGCTGTGAATATGTGTTGCTCTGGTTGGTTGATACATAAAATGCTGATTGGCCAGTAGCCAGGCAGGAAGTATAGGTGGGATAAGCAAACAAGGAGAATTCTGGGAAGAGGAAGGCTGAGTCAGGAGATGCCAAGCGCTGCAGAAGGAACAACATGGCAGCAGACTGGTAAAGCCACAGAACATGTGGCGACATATAGATTAATAGAAATGGGCTGAGTTTAAATGTAAGAGCTAGTCAGTAATAAGCCTGAGCTAATGGCCAAGCAGTTTTAATTCCTCTGAGTAATTATTTTATAAACAGCTGGTGGGATCTGGACAAAATGTTCTCCTACACAGAAAGAAGCCAGCCATGTTCTTACCACTAACAAATCCTCAGCCAAAGAGAGAGAGCCACTTCCTGTACACTCATGCCTATATCCTTTCTGTGCCCTGCCACCTCACTTCCTCTCTCTGCCCAGCTACATCACTTCTTCTGCCAAGCTCTTTCACTTCCTGTCTGTCTGGGCAGATCTCCAGACCTCTGTGGCTAACTAGTGCTGAGAATAAAGGTATGTACCACCATGCCTGACTCTGTTCCCAGTGTTGCCTTGAACTCACAGAGATCCAGATGAATCTATGCCTCCCAAATGCTAGGATTAAGGGCGTGTGCTACCACTGCTTGACCTCTATGTTAAATATAGATCTTCAGATAAGCTTTATTGGGGTACACAAATAAAATATCATCACAGTTTTAGCTCTCCTGGGTTTTTTGGTTTTCCATATAAAGTTGAGTATTGTTCTTTTGAGATCCATGAAGAATTGTGTTGGGATTTTGATGGGGATTGCATTGACTCTGAAGATTGCTTTTGGTAAGATTGCCATTTTTACTATGTTAATCCTACCTCTCCATGAACATGGGAGGTCTTTCCATTTTCTGATATCTTCTTCAATTTCTTTCTTCANAGACTTAAAGTTCTTGTCATATCAATCTTTCACTTTTTTGTTTAGAGTTACCCCAAGATATTTTACATTATTTGTGGCCATTGTAAAGGGTGTTGTTTTTCTTATTTCTTTCTCATCCCATTTATTATTTTTATGTAGGAGGGTTACTGATTTTTTTTTTAGTTAATCTTATACCCTACCACATTACTGAAGATGTTTATCAGCTGTAGGAGTTTCCTGGTAGAATTTTTGGGGTCACTTATATATACAATCATATCATCTGCAAATATTGAAAGTTTGATTTCTTCCTTTCCAATTTGTATCCCCTTGAGCTCTTTTTGTTGTCTTATTGCTGTAGCTAGGACTTCAAGTACTATAATGAATAAATATGGAGAGAGTGAACAGCTTTGTCTTATTGCCCCTCAACTGAAGAATAGATAAGGAAAATGTGGTACATTTACACAATGGAGTATTACTCAGGTGTAAAAACCAATGACCTCAAGAAATTTGCAGGAAATGTATGGAACTAGAAAAGATCATTCTGAGTGAGGTAACCCAGACCCACAAAGACAAACATGGTATGTACTCACTCATAAGTGGATATTAGGAGTAAAGTACAGGATAACCAACCTACAATCCACAGCCCCAGAGAGGCTAGATAACAAAGAGGGCCCAAAGAAGGATACATGGATTTCCCTGGGAAGGGGAAATAGAAGAGATCTCCTGGGGTAAACTGGCCATGGGAGTGAGGGGGATGGGGAGATGGGAACTTGAGGGAGCAGCTGGGTACAGGAAGCAGTTTGAGAGTGGGACAGAGGGCTAGGGAGAAACCTAATGCCAGGGAAACTCCCAGGAATCTACAAGGATGACCCCAGCTAAGACCCCTAGCAATAGTGGAGAGGGGGCCTGAACTAGCCTTCTCCTGTAATCATGTTGGTGACTACCCTAATCGTCATTACAGAGCCTTCATCTAGTAACTGATGGAAGCAGATGCAGAGATCCATAGCCAAGCACTGGGCTGAGCTCTGGGAGTCCTCCTGAAGAAAAAGAGGAGGGATTGTACAAGCCAAGGGGGTCAAGGTCATAACAGAGGAAACCACAGAGACAGCTGACCTGAGATCATGGGAGCACATAGNCTCTGGACCAACAGTTCAGGAGCCTGCATGAGACTGAACTAAGCCCTCTGCATGTATGTGACAGTTGTGTAGCTTGGTCTGTTTGTAAAACTCCTAGCAGTGAGATCAGGACTTGTCACTGGCACTTAGCTGGCTTTGGGAACCTGTTTCCCATGCTGGATTACCTTGCCCAGCCTTTATACAGGGGGAGGAGCTCAGAATTTGATGAGCCATGCTATGTTAAAGCCCATGGGAGGCTTACCCCTTTCTGATTGGAGAGGGAAGAGGAGTGCATGGATGGGGAGGGGGTAGATGGGAGTCGGGGGAAGGAACAAGAGGAGAGGGGGAGGGGAAACTGTGGTTGGTATGTAAAATAAAGAGGGAAATGTTAATTAAATAAAAAAAAGAAAAGAAATGAAAACCAGACTGAGAAAGAAACTGGAGAACACAACACATTTCACAATAGCCTCAAATAATATAAAATATCTTTGGATAACTCAAACCAAGCAAGCAAAAGACTTATAAGATAAAAACTTCAAATCTTTGAAGAAAGAAATTAAAAAAGATATCAGAAGATGGAAAGATTTCCCATGCTCATGGATCAGTAGGATTAACATAGTAAAAATGGCCATCCTACCAAATCAATGTACATATTCAATGCAATCCCCATCTAAAGTCCAACACAATACTTCACAAATTTTGAAAGGACAATTCTTAACTTCATATGAAAACATACACACAAAAAAACAGGAGAGCTAAAGCAATTCTGAACAATAAAAGAACTGCAGAAGGTTTCACCATTCCTGATCTTAAGTTATACTACAAAACTATAGCAATAAAAACAGCATGGTATCAGCATAAAAACATAAATGTTGATCAATGGAACAGAATTAAAGACCTAGACATAAATCCACACATCAATGGACACCTGATTTTTGAAAAGGAAGCCAGAAATACACACTGGAAAAAAGGCAGCATCTTCAACAAATGGTTTAGATCAAACATGTAGAAGAATGCAAATAGATCCATATTTATCACCTGCACAAACTCAACTCCAAATAGATCAAAGATCTCAACATAAACCCAGGTATACTGAACATGATAGAAGAGAAAGTAGGGAACAACCCTTAACTCACTGATAGAGAAGACTTTCTAAACAGACTGAACACCATTAACACAGGCACTAAGATCAACAATTAATAAATGGGACCTCATGAAACTGAGGCAAGGATGAAGGTGAAGTGGCAGCCTACAGAATGGATAAAGATTTTTTTACCAACTCCACATCTGATAGAGGGATAATATCCTAAATACATAAAAATCTCAAGAAACTAGATATCAAAACACCAAATAATCTAATTTTAAAATGGGGTACAGATCTGAACAGATAATTCTCAACAGAGAAAACACAAATGACTGAGAAACACTTAAAGAAATGTTCAACATCCTTAGCCATCAGGGAAATGCAAATCAAAACTACTCTGAGATTTAATTACACCTGTCAGAATGACTAAAATCAATAACACAAGTGACAGCTCATGCTGGAGAGGGTGTGGAACAAGAAGAACACTCCTCCATTGCTGGTAGGAGTGGAAACTTGTACAGCCACTATGGAAAGCCTCAGAAAATTGGGAATTGATCTACCTTAAGATCTATACCACTCTTGGGCATATACCCAAAGAATACTCCATTCTGCTCCAAGGACACTTGCTCAAAAATGTTCATTGCAGCTTGATTCATAACATCCAGAAACTGGAAACAATCTAGATATCCCTTAACAGAAGAATGGATAAACAAAATGCGGTATATTTACACAGTGGCATATTATTCAACTGTTAAAAAAAGGGGCACCATGAAATAATGGAACTAGAAAAAAATCATACTAAGTGAGATAACTCAGACCCAGAAAGACAAATGTGTGTATTAGCTGTTAAGTAAATGATAACCAAGCTACAATCTGTAGATCCAGAGTAGTTAGATCACAAGGAGAGGTCTAGGGAGGATGTATGGATCTCTCTGGGATGGAGAAATAAAATAGATTTTATGGGTGGACTAGAAGCAAGTGGGGATGGGTGCAGGAGGGATGGAGTGAGAGAGATGGGGTAGAGTGAGAGAATGCAGGGAGAGGCGACTAGAATTGGGAGCATTGGAAGCAAAAACCCAGTGCAATAGAGACTTCCTGGAATCTATGAAGGTGATCCTAATGAACACGCCTAGCAATGGGGGATATGGAGTCTCAACTGGCCATCTCTTGTACCCAGGTAAGGATTCCAGTGGGTTGCATTCAATTGAGGTATTGGCAAAAGGGGGTCCCATGGAAATCCCCAAACAACCCAGGCTGATGTTAAGACAAAAGGTTGCTCTCTGAAAACTGACAGCAGAGCCCCATTGCCAAAGACAACATTCACAAAGCACATTGAACATTGAAAAGTCAAACTGGTGCCTACATGGAGCCTTCACCTCTAAATTCCAGTTACTTTGGTGATTGTCTTAGTTAGGATTTCTTTGCTATAAAGAGACATTATGACCACAGAAACTCTTATAAAGAAAACATTTAATTGGGGTGGCTTGCTTACAATTTCAAAGGTTCAATCCATTATCATCATGGCAGGGAGCATGGTAGTCTGTAGGCAGACATGGTAGTGGCTANATCTTGATCAGAAGGCAACAGGAAGTGGACTATGTGTCACACTGAGAAAAGCTTTAGCAAAAGAGACTTCAAAGCCCACACTCATAGTGACACACTTCCTCCAACAAGACCACACCTACTCAAACAGAGCCACACCTCCCAATAGTGCCACTCCCATTGGGGGCAATTTTGTTTTAAACCACCACATTCTGCTCTCTGGTCCCCCAAAGGCTTGAAGCCATATCATAATGCAAAAAAATATATTCAGCCAAACTTCAAAAGTCCCCATAGTCTGTAACAGTCTCAAACTTGTTTCAAAGTCCAAAGTCTCTTCTGAGATTCATGGCAATCTCTTAACTGTAATCCTCCTGCATAATCAAAATCAAAAAGCAGATCACATACTTCCAACATACAATGGCACAGGATATATATTACCATTCTAAAACACAGGAAAGGGAGCATAGTGAGGAAATACTGGACCAAAGCAAGAGCAAAAACCAGCTGGGCAAACTCCAAACTCCGCATCTCTATGTCTGATGTCAAAGAGCTCTTCAGATATTTAACTCCTTTCAGCTTTGTTGACTGCAACACACTTCTTTCTCTTGGGCTGGTTCCACTCCCTGTTAGCAGCTTTCCTCAGCAGATATCCCATGACTCTGGCATCTCTAGCATTGAAGGTCTCCAAGGCAATCCAGGCTTCAACTTCAAAGCTTCACACAATAGCCTCTCTGCTAGGCCTCCATTCAGGGACACCCCAATACACGTCTGGCCTCAATGGCTTTCTTTAGGTGTGGAGGCAAATTCCATAACCCATTCTATCCTTAACTCTAAAACCAGAACCATGTGGCCAAAGCTGCCAAGTTCTTGTTGCTTGCCAGGGATAGAACATGGCCCCCTCATTCAATTACATCTTCACTAACTTTCTGTTTTTGATTGTTACCTTTACTGCTCAAACTTGGCTGTCCTTGAATTTGACCTATATAGATCAGACTAGCCTCAAATTCAGAGATCCACCAGTCTCTGCCTTCCAAGTGCTGGGATTAAAGACATGCACCACCACACTCATCATATCTAAGCTTTTCTTTAATTTCTTTTCACAAGTTGGAAGCTTAGCTGGGTGGGATCTTGCCCTGAGGTCACCACTCTTTTTATTCCATTTCTTAATCCATTTATCTCCTTGAACACAGGACTTAGCTCCGTTCCACTTCCTGGTTCCCCTTTTCTCAATCTGTACATTCTGTATTTTTACTTTCTCAGTTTGCTCTTTTCATTATAAATCTTCATCAGAGTTAACACTAATAACCACAGGACAGAGTCTACACTAGGCTGTAGTGAGATTTTCTCTGCCAACTGAATTAAATCCAAAACTTTTTACTTTAGCTTCAGGCAGACATTTGGACAAGGGCAAAAGACAGCCACTTTCTTCACCAAAATATCACAAGAATGATTTCTGGTCAACATACTAAAATTCTTCTCCTCTGATACCACTTGAGCCAGTCCCCCACTATTCAAATAACTCTTAGCACCACTGTCTCCCATGCTTCTACTAGTACGGCCCATTAAGCAGCACTTAAAGCACTCCACTGCTTCCATAACCCAAAGTATCAAAGTCCAAATCCCTCCAAACAAAAACATGGTCAAGCCTATCACAGGAATACCCCAGTTCCTGGTACCAACTTATGCCTTAGTTAG
Organism: Neotoma lepida; assembly: GCA_001675575.1. Lineage (NCBI taxonomy): Eukaryota > Metazoa > Chordata > Mammalia > Rodentia > Cricetidae > Neotoma > Neotoma lepida. The sequence continues at coordinate 141,706 of LZPO01055200.1, forward strand.
GGTTTCTATTGCTGTGAGGGACCACAGTAACTCTTATAAAGAAAACATTTAATTGAGGCTTGCTTATAATTTCAGAGGTTCCTTTAATTATCATCATAGCAGGGAACATGGTGGCATGCAGGCAGACATAGTGCTGGAGCTACATAATGATCTCCAGGCAACAGGAAGTAGACTGGGTGTCACACTGAGCCAAGCTTGAGCAAAAGAGACCTTAAAGCCAACCCCCACAGTCACACACTTTCTCCAACAAAGCCATACCTCCTAATAGTGCCACTCCCTTGGGAGCCATTTTCTTTCAAANCACCATAGTGCTGGGAGGTACTCTGTAGTCTACTGAAAGAGAAACATGGACACCAACCCAGCCATAAAACCTTTGACCTACAATCTGTCCTGCCTGTAAAATATGCTAGGGTAATGGTGGCATAGAACTTGTGGGAGTAGCCAACCAATGTCTGATTTGACTTAAGGCCCACTCTATAAGTAAAATCCCATACCCAACACTGGATAACCAGGAACCAGAGATAGGATAGCCCAGAGACCTAGGGTAAAACCAAACACTATTAGTCTAAAACAGAAAAAAATCAATCAAGTGATTCCTAATAATATTCTGCTATACTCATACATCAGTACCTTATCCAGTTATCATCAGAGAGGATTCCTCCAGCAGCCAGTGGGAACAGATACAGAGGCCCACAGGCAAACACTGTGTGGAGAGAGAGTCTACATTGGAGGTCTCTGTCAAATCCCTCCCCTTGGAGCTCAGAGAATCCTATGGAAGAGGAGATGGAAAGATTGTAAGAGTTAGAGGGGACAAAAGTCACTAGGAGAACAAGGCCCTCCAAATCAATTAAGCAAGGCATATATGAGCTCACAGAAACTAAAGCAGCAAGCATAGAGCCTACATGGGTATACACCAGGTCCTCTGTGTATTTATTAGAGCTATTAGTTGAGTATTTTTATAGGACTCCTGACTATAAGAAGGAGTAGGTCTCTGATTCTTTTGCCTGCTCTTGGGACTCTTTTCCTCCTGTTGGGTTGCAAAGTCAACTTTTTGATATGAAAGTTTTTGCTTCATCTTATCATGTTTTATTTTGTCATATATGATTCTTAACTCTTATAAGCCTGTTTTTTTCTGAGAGACAGAAAAGGAATGGATTTGGAAGGGAAGAGAGGTGGTGAGGAACCGGGAGGAGTGAAGAGAGGGGAAACTATAAGCAGGATATATTGTTTGAGAAAAGAATCTATTTTCAATAAATAAATAAATGTTTTAATGACTGGCTAAAGATTATTTTCAGCCAATACTTGGCCCACTTTACAAACTTGCATAGGCAACTCCAAATTGTGATAGGCTTTCTCTTCTATTCCTAATGATAAATGGTGAATAGTGAACAGTCAGAGAAATATAACTAATGCTGGCCATGATTCAGGGAAAAGAGAAGTCCTAAACATTGCTGATGGGAATGGAAATTAATCCAGCCACTATGGAAATCAGTGGGAAGGTTGCTCGAAAAGCTTCTGGGTTTTTCCTGTCCCACAGGAAGCACCTGTACACCCACAGGAAGCACCTGGACATCCACAGGAAGCACCTGGACACCCACAGGAAGTGCCTGGACCCCCACAGGAAGCGCCTGGACATCCTCGTTTATTGCTGCATTATTCACAAGAGCCAACTTGTGGAATCTGCACAGGTTTGCATAAACATATGAATAGATACAGAAAAATGTGGTGTGTATCCATGATGCAGTATGATCAGCCATTAAAAATAAATGGAATTACATCACTGGCAGGAAAATGAGTGGAACTGCAGATCACCATTTTAAGCAAAAAGAGCCAGATTCAGGGAGAGAAATACCATGTTTTGACTCTTGGGGGCGCATATTAGGAGTATCAAAGGAAAAAGGACAAGAAAGGGTAAGAGGTGGGTAAATATGATCTTATGGAAACAATGAAATCTCTTACTTTGCACAATTAATGTGTATCAATAAAAGAAGAGGGGGGATGAAAAGTTAAATCTCAGGTCTACTTCCCGTGAAAAAGATAAAAATCAGAATTTTAACTCCCAATGAAGAGACTTTCCCAAGCTGGAGGAAGATATTCTTCTCTGACATTTCTAGGGCTCAGAAACTCACTTGTTGAGACCAAACCGGGTTCCTGTAACTTGAATCATGACTGTTGATTCCAGTTCTTGCTTCTAAATTTGCCCAAGAGACTTTATGCCCTTCCCCATTCCCAAACTCCCCATCAGCTAGTCAGACATCCTTAGTTCTGTAGACCTTTACTTGTGGTTAATTGCTTTGAGGGTCTAGGCCACCCTTCCCACCACCATGACATAGGTTCCTATGCCAATATCTTCCCCCCAGAAATACACTGGGCTTAAGATGAACGTGAGGATCTTACCTGAGATACCAGCTGCTCTGGAGACCAAGGACAGAAAATCACTTGAGCCCAGAAATTCAAGGATGCCTTGGGCAACAGGATGGGATGGTGGGAGATGAACTTTTTAAAAATTGCCATTCTCAGAACCAAACACAGTTCTCCACATGTGTTCTTATTTTCCAAGATAAAGCTCTTTGGTGTGAATTCTTAGCAGCAGAATGGAGGTGTGGTCGTGAGGAGCTTAATATAAAACCACAAACCACACAGTCCCATGACTTCCTCCAAAACATCAAAAAAGCTACTGTGGGAGTTTGTCCATTTTACTTCCACAGTGGCCAATCTAGTAACCTATGGAAGGGAAAAATTAAGGTAGTTGGTATACCCTTGGCCCTGTTAGGCTCATCTACAGCACTGACCACCTGCTCATTTCATGGGGCTCCAACTGCAGCAACCCACCTGTGGCTTCTCCAATACTCTGGGCAGTTTTCAGCACAGAGACGGCCCCGGCTGCTCCTATTGCCTAGCTTTTCCTTCCTTATCAAATGGCAGGTTTTCTCTGAGTCCTTCCTGCTGACCCCTTTGTTACATTGAGGTAAGATACACGTAAGACACAATTAATTGACAATCTTAATACACAGAACGTTGGTAATGCACAGCCATCATCTTTACCTAGTTCTGAAGCACATCACCAGCCTAAAAGGAAACTCCAGAGCCAATATGCAGTCCCTTCTCATTCCCAAGTGAAGGCTATTTAAAAATGAAAATAAAGGCTGGGCAGTGGTGACACACACCTTTAATCCCAGCATTTGGGTGGCAAAGGCAGGCAAATCTCTGTGAGTTCAGGACCAGCTTGTCTACAAAGTGAGGACGGTTACACCGAGAAACCCTGTCTCGAACAAACAAAAAGAAGAAAAAAAAGAAGAGGAAGAAGGAGAAGAAGATAAAGAAACTATAGCATTCCTATTTGAATCCCTTGTTTATTTTTCCATGTGGGACCTCTTATCATCTCATGCAGTACATACTTAAGTTTTATGTATTGTCCACTGTCATGGTATGTGGCGGCACAGGTGTATGGGTTCACAGAGATCCGGGGAAGGAAGACTCAGAGACACCTTAAGAATGAATCTAGCCTTTCTCAGCTGTAGGGGGTCCAACCTCTAAGGACTACAGCACTGGGGCATTTTTATTTTTCTCAATATTTACAGTTTAGTCAGTTGATTTCCATAAGCTCAAAAAAACCTGAAAGGAGCTCCCAAAGATACAATGCCAAGTGCAAATTCCTCGATTTATCAGGTACCACTGTTTTCTGGGTTTCCTGAACCAAGTTTTGCATAGGCCTTTGATCCTTGGGAGACCCTCAGACAAGATTCACATAGGTCAATAAGAGAAACAAAGGTATTGGTTAAACAAGGGATGGATTAGGGCTAGGTGCTGCTCTCTGGAGCCAGGTCAGGAGGAGCTCAGCAGGAATGCAGCCACAGTCCACCTCTTCTCTTCCCTGGAGTAGAAACTAGAATCTCCTTTAGAGAAAACTTAACTGTTTTGTTATTATAACCCCCGGGCCTATGGTAGTACCTGACACATACCTGCAAAATACACACACACACACACACACATGCACGCACACACCATTAGTTCTCAGTTACCTATGTAGATGAGGTATTAAATTCAACAGGAACTATTCAGTAGGCTTGACAGTAAGCATACAANCTAGCCAATAAGATGATGTGCTAGCTAGTTTTATCTTAATTTGACAAATCTAGAGTATCAGAGTGGAAGAAAACCTCGGCTGAGAAAAAACCGTAAGNTATTTTTTTGGTTAGTGATTGATAATGGGGCACTCAGCCCATGGGGGTGGGGCCACCCCAGGCTGGTGGTCCCAGGTTCTGTAAAAAGCGGCTAAACAAGCCATGTGGAGCAAGCCCGTAAACAGCTCCCCTGCTTGGCCTCTGCATCAGCTCCTGCTTCCAGGTCCCTACCCTGCTTGAGTTCCTAGCCTGACTTCCTTCAATGATGAACAGTGATGTGGACATGCAAGCCAAATCAACCCTTTCCTTCCCAACTTGCTTTTGGTCATGGTGTTTGATCACAGCAGTAGAAACACTAACTGGGACAGATGGCTCACCTGGCAAAGGTGTTTGCTGACAAACCTGACAATCTGATTTCCACCCCAAGGACCCACATGATGAAAGAAGAGAACCAATTCCTACAAGTTAACCTTTGACCTCCACATGTGCTCTATGGCTTGTGTGCTACGACATGCAGACACACACACACATGCACCATTTAAGTAAGATTGTGAGTGGGTGCTGCTTAGTAAAGCCATGCTGGTTTCCAAGGACGCCAATTCTCTGTCCATATACATAAAAATTTAACATTTGAATGAAAACTTGTCGGTGAGGTTTGTTCTAAGAATATGCCTATTTTTTTTCTTACCTGAAAAATATCGAGTTGCAGGATTGGCTCAATTAATGACGTGCTTGCCATACAAGCATTAAAAACTTGAGTTCAAATCCCAATCCTCACAAAAAAAGAAAAGAAAGAAAGAAAAAAAGAATTGGCAAAGCAGTGTCCTGTAATCCCAGTGCTGGGGAGATGAGGCAGGAGGCTCTCTGGCATTCCATGGCCAACCAAATGTGCTCTCAGAGCGAGAGCCTGACTCAAACACTAAGGTGCAGAAAGACTGGGGAAGACCCCTTTCATCGACCTCTGGCTCCACATACAAAGAACTCACAGATATATGTACACATCAGTGCACACACACACACACACACACACACACACGTCAAGATGAGGGTCAGAGAGTTCACATCAGGCAGCACTAACAAGGCTTTTTCATACAAATATAAAAATCCACACCAATTTCACTCTGCAGATGAGTTCATAAACAGATTGGTCACTCTGAAAAGACCTCCCAGTCCTCACTAGTCTCAGCTTTCTCACTCCACACCTGCGGCTCAGTTTGTCTCCCCTAGTCAAGCTTGTGGGGCTCTAGCCCTAGATGAGACTGCTCAGTCTGCAGAGGTGAGTAGTATGGTCCATATGAAATCAGAAACTACAAACCCATGTCCCAGTCTTCAGGAAGCAAAAGGCTCCTGGAGAACTGACACACTGTCACCTGTCCGCCCTGCTGCCCAGCAGAATGCCTGGCTAATAGGAGGAACGCAACACACACCTGCTGAATGAATGAGTGCTCCCCGACTTGCTCTAGCTAAGTAACCATGGCACCTACTTCTCAAGACCAGAAGCTTTGAACGCTCTCTGGGATGTACCAACAGGGTAAGTTAAATGTCTTGCCTTGCTTGGTGGAAGCCAGCAGGACCTAGGTTTCATCAGCACTCAGGCAGAATTAGGTTGGCTACTGGGAAAATGGAACAAACTGGTTTTCTAAAACAATCCTTTGGGGCTTATAACTCTCCTAAAACTTAACACTAATATTTGGAAATCTGCTGATCATGCAGGTCACCACTCTGTTTATCCTCAAGTTAGATTTACCCTCCAAGTTCTGATAAAACTTCAGAGGACCCTTGGCTAACATGATTCAGACAGTGGTACTGTTAGGCACCCCCAAACTAATAGGCTGCTATTCTGTAGAGAGGAAAAGAGAGTTTGAAATTAATGGGACATTACCCTGGATATCATTTAGGATTTGTACCTCATACTGTCTCTGCCCTGTTAGTCAAGCCTTATCCCCGGCTAGCTCTTTCTCCTCATTTTTCGGGTCCAGTATCAGCCCTCTCTGAGGCCTTTCCTGGTCATCCTGTTAATGTTGCATCCCACCTGCAAGCCTCCAATCACATCATCCTACCTATGCACATGTTCGTGCATGTGTGCATATGTGTGTTGTATACGTTTATGGTGCATGTACCTGTGCATGCATTTGGAAGCTAGAGGATGATGTCAGGTGCCCTGCTCTATCACTGCCTTATTCTCTCAGTGAACCTGGAGCTGGGGTGGCAGCCAAAAGCTGCAGAACTCCTCCTGACTCCATCACTCTCCCTGCACAATTCTGGGGTCACAGGTTATCATGGCCACACCCAGCTTCTATGTGGGTGCTGAGAATTCACACTCAGGTCTTGATGCATGTGCAGTAAGTGCTTCTGCCTGCTGAGCTCTCTGTTTTATTTTCCTGGCAAGGTTCACATGTATCTAAAGTTGCCTTTTCAGTTGATCACTTGCTTGTACTTTGCTCCTGTCTGCCTAGCTGGTGTCAAGTTCTTGTCTGCTTCCTCCATGCCTAGAACACCAGAAAGCACACTGTTGAGGCTCCATGAATATCGGTGGAAAGAGTGATTGACAGGATGTCTTCCACAGTAGGCAGAGCTAGCTGGCAAACAGCTATTCAGCTAGTGAACAGTCTATCTCAACCCAGGCTCCTGCAGTATCTTCCATGGACTCTATACTTCCTCAGTGGTGAGCACATACCACACAACTCTGTGATCACTCTCAGATAGAGAAACTGATCATCTAAAACAGTATGCTGAGGAGAGCTCAGTGTGCTAGAGGCAGAGCAGATTTAGGCGCAGGTCTGTCCCAAGCCAAGCAAAGGATCTTGAGGCCTCTGCTGATCCCATAAGCCACCTGGACAAAATAACAACAGCAAGGAGAATAACAGTCAACAAGCGCATAGTGCTTACTGTGTGCTGTGTTCTGCTGCAACAATCACTTTAAGGGGGACAGAGCCAAGGAAAGGAAATGTTCATTATCAACAAAAACAGAATGTCCCAGTTCATGAATTAGGGAGACTCTCTACCAGCAATGCTTCTGGGCAGAATGAATCAAAGAACAAATGGGCAACACCAGGCATATGACGGAGACTCCTGCTCACATTTCCCCTTATTCTTTCTCCTCCTGGTTTGAAACACAGGCTTCCAGACTGAGCTTTCAGCAGCTCAAAGGGGATACAGCACTGTGTTATCTGATAACTATCCCCCCTAGGCCTTCAGAGGAGAACAGAGGAGGTGTTTGGGGTAGATGGTGAAATGTCGCATAGTCATCTTCAAAAATAGCAAGAACACAGATGGGTGCATATCAAATGTGCCTCAAGCACATGACTTGGCCACCTTCTCACCAAGCCAAATATCCACCGTTTAAAAGCTGCCAAATGTAATTGTCCCCTGCCAGATTTCCATTTCCCAAATGGGGAGAAAGGGTCTTGGTGGCCAGCTGAATGCTGGTATGCTTCTGGGATGACCCTGGAATTGCATTTGAGTACCACGAGTTGTCTGGTTTCCTAAAAAAACAAACAAAAAAAACAAAAAAAACCTGTGATATATAGGACCTTTTGTTATTGGGGGGGTAAGAGATGGAAGTGATGATGTGGGGTGGGCAAAGGCAGTATAGAGAACAGAGGCTATGTAGTCATAATGTCAGATTAGAACAGATCATATATACAGCGATGAGGAAGAAGAACAAGAAAAAGATAGAAGAGAAAGAGGAAGGGAGAAAGAAGCGTATTTGTGGGTACATATTGGGAGAGTGGGGCTGGAACATCATCTCCCTCCTTGCCACAGAATGGAAAAAAACATAAACCTCCTAATCACCAGCCCGCAGACCCTGCTAATACTAAGTAATCAATTCTTTCTGGCTCAGCTACTCATTTCAGCCCTTCTTGCCCCTCCCTGGCCCTCCCTGGCCCTCTCTGGCCCTTCCTGGCCCTCCCTGGCCCTCTCTGGTCCTCCCTGGTCCTCCCTGGCCCTCCCTGACCCTCTCTGGCCCTCTTTAAAGCAGTGTATTCTCAAAAGACTCCATCCTCCATGAGCAGCCTTCTAGGAACTCTGCCTGGCCCCCGAGCTAGAAGGGAAGAGCTATCTTTTGGGTAAATGAGTTGCCCACACATAAGCAACACAGCCCTCAGAGCTGAGATTCTACCAGGCTTGTAATTAAATCCTCCTTGAATCCAAAAACACTTCAGGATTTTTCAGAATCTGGATCATGAACAAGAATCTAATTGTGAATGTTAAGAGGCAGAAGCAGCCAGGCTGGCTCAAGCATATCCACTCACCCTGTCAGGGAACATCTCTGGGATAGGAGTCCTTCCATAGAAACAAAAGAAATACAGATTATAATAATTTTAAATCCCAGTTATTTACTCTCTTGATTTAAAAAAAAAAGACATTTATAGGGAAATTACTAAACAAGAATAAAGACACAAATTTTTAACTGGGATATCTCTTAGTATTGTTACTTTTCTCTTTGTGTGTATACGCTCATGTGGAGGGGGGGACATATGCACATACGGTACGTAGGGCCAGAGGATGTTGTTCTCCTTCTCAGGCACACTCTTTTTGTTTTGTTTTTCCAGACAGAATTTCTCTGTGTAGCCCTGACTGTCCTGGAACTCACTCTGTAGACCAGGCTGATCTCGAACTCACCGGGATCTGCCTGCCTCTGTCTCCCAAGTGCTGGGATTAAAGGTGTGTACTACCAAGCCCAAATGTCACCTTAGTTCTTGATCTAAGGTCTGTCACTGGCCTAGAGCTCACCAAGTAGTCTGGCTGACCAACTAGGCTATGTACCATCTTGGCCCCTAGCATTTTGCACCCCAGCACTGGGAACACAAGTGCACACCCACAGTGTATGTGGGTCCTAGGGATAAACTCAGGCATTCAGGCTTGTGTGCAAGCCTACCTTTCCAGCCCTAACTTCTCTCTTTATATCATATTTTAAACCCTTTTCCCAAACCTTATACAATAAGCAGATATTTACTTTTATAACTTTTTATAGATTGGTTTTATCTTAAACTCCAGTTATTAGTACCTTCTATATGAGAGTTATGTGTCAACAAATATTTATGAAACATCCTCTGTATCTGAGCTGTATGTGAGTTGGCAAACTACAACCAAACTACATGCCCACTGCTGACCCGTCTGATAAAGCTTTATTGGAATACAGAGAAGTTGTTTGCCTATGTGTCATCAATAGCTGTTTCTGCACTATCAAGGCAGAACTAAGTAATTGCAATAGAGGCCAGTGAACCACAAAACTCTTGCCAAGTAACAGAAATGAGAAAAAACAATGAAGTGTGTAGCTTTGGGACTGCACCTTTGGGGACCCATACTCCTAATGCAACTGTGCTACGATTGTAAGAAATGTAAGCTCAGCTGTGGTGGTCATGGTCTCATTCTCTGCCTAGAATGGGTCCTGATGTTCCAAGGATGGAGAGACCCAAGTCTTGCTTGTGCCCTTTCCCCAACTCCCCACACAGCACCTCAAATGTGGGTCAGACACTCAGAAAGCTTTGGCACCAAGCNTAGCTATGTTCCAATAAAGCTTTATTTATTAAATGGGGCCATAGCTCACAGACTGTGTTCTCCAGGATTCTCCAAATCAACAGCCATTCCATGCACAGGACTCAAAACTCAAGCTACATTTCAGAAGCCAGCATCTCTTACATAAAGCCAACAGAACCCACAGGTCTGGAGAATTTAATAGACTTCTCTGCATTTACCTGAACCAGCTAATTTTAGACTGCTTGGAGATGAGAGCTTCAGGTGTGTGCCACTAAAGTCCCATAATTCCTTCCTAAACTCGAGCATCATCTAGTTTCACAACAAGAGATGAATAATAAAAGAGTTTCCAGAGCCAAGTTCAGTAAACAAGACTCCCTGTTTCCAGCCGACACTCAGCCTACGCCCTTTGCCTCCTCTGGTCCCCCATCTCCTTGGAAACATCATAATAAGCATATCAAAGGCCAAGAGATCTTAGGGAGATGTGCTGCTCTGCTCTGCAATAAGAATGTGCANACGCGTAAGTGGTTGAAGAAGCCAGCTGCAGGTTGGTCTCCAAGCTAACCTGCTAGGCAAAAGGAAATCTGTCAGAAGCAGGTGGGAGAGAGGCAGGGCTCAGAGCCTCCAGGCAAGGAGAGCTCTGTGGGCAAATGTTCTAATTAGGGGTCTGGAGTTTGTTCCACATTCAACAAGATCCTTCCACATCTGTCTCTCTTTATTCATTTACGGAGATGGTAGGAACCTTCAATTTTCTTGACAATTGGAATAAAAATAAATGATCAGGTAGGGTTTGGGTTTTATTTTTCTTTTTTTTAAAAAAGCATATTTTTAAAAGAAACTTTTGCTAAATTTAATCACAAGTCTTCTGGGAGACAATCTTCAAGTGAATGTCAGTTCAGACCCAACACACACACACACACACACACACACTCACACACACACATACACACACCACATGCACACACGTATAAACACACACACAAACACATACTCGCCATGAATAGTGATACAAACACACACACAGCCTTCAAGTGAATGTTAGCTCAGACCCACAACACAAACACACAGCACAAGCACACACATATAAACACACACACTAACACACACTCACCACATACAGTGATACACACACACACTACATACAGATACAGACACAAATACACACATATACACACACAAACACACAGACAAAGACACACACACACACACATACACCACAGGAACACACACAGGCACACAGGCATACACATATAAACACACACATGTACACACAGATACAGACATACATGCACACATACATATATGCATACACACACACACACCACAGTCACACACCCACAGGCACACAGACATATATATATAAATCCCCCCCCCACACACACACACACGGAGATTGAGTCATTCTGTTTGGGAGGGATGCTCTGCTTTTCAAAGATAAACAAAACAATGATAATGATAATACACCTAATTAAGTCCAGAGAGAGTAGACATGAGTCAGGCCAATGTTCAAACTCCAAGAATTAACAAAAGAAGAGAGGAAACATCACACCACCCACACTGTGGCAGACACACCATGAGGAGTTCTCCACCTCCAGAAGGCTCCCTGGACTCTGAAGGTCGATTTTTCATTCTCCCCCCCCCCACTATCTTCTTAATTGTGTTTCCCATGTTTGATTTCTTTTTATCTCATATGAAATGTTCTCTGCTGCTCGGGCTCCAATTCTGCAAGACTTTCACTTTGCCTTTAGTTTATTTAATTTGGGGTTTTGTTTTTATTATAGGAGGTGTGGTTATGTAAGGAAAATGGGGTGAAATCCTTACCAGATCTGGGAGCTTGAAAACGTTTCAAGATTAAACAGACAACTTGGGTTTAAACATGTCTCCTCAGATAAATGAATCTGAACAAGAACCCACCTAACTTCTAGAGGCTTGGCTTCCTTATGTAATTAACAAGAACAGTGTGTCCAGAGTGGGAGTGGCTCACTCACAAATGGGCTGGCCTGAGTTGGAAGCCCCAGAATGCACATAAAGCCACATACAGCAGCATGAACCTGTAACTCTAGTGTCCCTGTGGTGAGATGGGAGGGTGTGGGGCACAGACAAGAGAATCCCCACAAGCTTGGCAGCCAACCATCCTGCCTACATATCAAAGAACAGAGACCCTGTCTCAAACAAGAATGGAGGTAAGAATAGCCACTTGACGTCGACCTCTAAGATACACATGAAGTCATGGCGCACAGACGCCTACATGCAAGCACATACATCATCTACACATAAGCGTTTTTCATTTGTTTGTTTGTTTGTTTGTTTTTAAAGAGTAGTGTGGCCTCTTGGGGTTAATGTGTGAATTCAGTGAAATACCGAATGATCACTACTGATCATGATGCTCATGAAACAGTTGTTTCACAAACTATTGTCTGCTATTATTTTTATCATTACTAATATTATATGTGATTCTAAAACCACTCCATTCCTAGGACCAATGCTTGAAAACTCTTGATAACATCACACCTAAGTGGTTGGTCTAAAATTTTGTTTTTTGTCTAAACTTTTCCAAAGACTTGGAAACTCAAAAGTCTTACCAGCTCTTAAAAACCTCCTTCATGTGTTCAGCTCAAATTCCTCCCATGTGACCCTGACACCTCAGTCCTAGTTCTTTGCCTTGGGAATCTTGAAGAAATAAGAAAACACATCCTGTACTTTGTACCAGTGAAGGTTTGCTTCTACCATGAAACAATGGGGGGTGGAGCAGGGGACTAAAGGAAAGATCTCATTACTCAGAAAGATCCTGGCACATTGACTGGAGGAGGAAAGCAGGTGCACTGAGGAGGAGTGAGCCTTGGAAGTGAAGGGTGTGCCCCATCTCATCAGAATGAGTCAGGAAAATGTCTATGGCTAGCACAACCATTGGCAGAGCTTATGTACTGTTCCATGAATCTGATTGCTCACCTGAGTTGAGTGGCTGATCCTGGATCAGTCATCCCGGGGCCTAGAAACAGAGACACCTACTGTGTGGCACAGTGCTGGGAGCAGAGATACACATCTACCATACATCCCAAAGCTAGGAGCTCACCTGTGTTCTGGGGGAATCTGAGTGCATCCCATAGACACAAACTTGTAAGCTCCATTCTGTGAGCAAACCCACGCCATGACAACCAAGGTGAATGTCCTGTTATTTCAGCCACTGAGGTTGGATTAGCTGTGTGGTTACTGGTTTGTTTCCTCACTAGAGAGTTGACTTTAGGACTACAGAGGATGTGTCTATGTGTCTGTCTTGTTCACCAATATCTCCCATGGCCCTTAGCCTGGAGTATGGATCATAACAGGTACTCAGAACTTTTTTTTTGGGGGGGGGCATTTTGGTTCTTTTCAAATGTGGCTCTTTCCCTTTCAATCAGGTTCCATTAGTGGAAACCAATCCAGGCATTGGCATCTGACATCTCTATGTGAAATAAGAGGGGAGGTAAGTTAACCCACAGGATTTTATTTGCCCATCTGTTTTGGTTATCTATTCTGTCAAACTACACTCCAAAATCTAGTGACTTAACACAACAATCTTCGGTGACTTGGCCCATGGAGATAGACATTGGACAGGGTGTGGTGAGATGGCTCCATGTGGCACTGGCTCATCTGCTCCATGTGGCACCCACTGGAATAGCTTGGCTGGGGAATAGAGAATCTACTTCCAAGATAGCTGCCAAGTGGAGGCTGACAGTTGGAAGCTCACCAGAGCCTCCTCTCCAGTCTTAATTCCTCTCCACAGGTGCCTCTCACAGGCTGTCTGGGCATGCTCACAACATGGAGGCTGGGTTCCAAGAATGACTATCCAAGACAGTAATTCAAAAAGTGTGTATATATCCATGATACAACTTCAAAACTCATAGTATTACTTCCACCACAACCCAACCAGCTTCAAAGACCTTCCCATTACAAGTGCAAAGGATAGCACCTCGTCAAGCTATGGAGAAATTGGCAAGGTGGCATTAAAAGAATCACTCATGGGATAGGAGATATTGCTGTGACCATGTTTGGAAAGCACAATTGGTCACACTATCTTTTCTCTAGTGTCACAAGCAATCAGGTTGAACAGCAGCATCACATGTATATATACTGCTGACTCATCTTCTAGTCCATCATGTGGTGTATGTGTGGTCCCCCTGTTTCTGTCTCTCCAACACTGGAACAGCAGACACACACCTTGCACTCAGCTTTCTTTATGTACTTCATGGACTGAGCCGTCTCTCCAGCTTTTGGAGCATCGCTTTTGAATCATCTATATTAGGCATAGAACTAAGGTCTATGATCCTCCACCTTCCTAATGCTGTGACCCTTCAATACAGTCCCTCATGGTATGGTGACTCCCAACCATAAAATTATTTTTGTTGCTACTTCATAACTGTAATTTTGCTACTGTTATGAATGTAATGTAAATATCTGATATGCAGGATATATGATATGAGACCTCAGAAGGGGCTGTGACCCACAGGCTGAGAATCACTGGTCTAAAGTGACCCAGAAGGTAAGAGAGTTCACAGATAGGAAACCAAGATGGGTAACGGAAATCCATCCATCATGCAGAGTTCACAGATAGGAAATCAAGATGAGTAACAGAAACCCATCCATCATGCAGAGTGACTCAGCCCGAGTGTGTGCACATCGGAGAGAGAGGTGACTGAGTCTCCTGGGGCCNGAGCTGAATCTGACTTTAACATTTTTCCAGCATGCTGCTAAGTCACTGTTTTTACAGCTAGTGAAAATTCCCTTAGGTGAGGCATGTGCTGCCCATGGTGCATGTGTAGTTGCCACACCAAGCACAACCAAAAAGAATGAGACTCCTTAGTTGACAAAAGGAAGCCACAGGTGAGACTGATGTCATGCGAGGTCCTCCTGGATGTTGAACTTTCCTAGATGAGATCACCCAAGAGAGAATATTATTACTACTATTAATAGCTTTTTAATTGATTTTAATTTTCAGAACACTTTGAGAAGACAGAGAAAATAATTCCCATAGGCCCGTCTCTCATTTCTCCTGTAATTAGCATCATAATCTGGTATATTTGATGCAATTACAAAAACAATGTTAATACATTATTGTTAACAGAAGTCTAGAGTTTGTTTGAATTACTTTAAATTTCTCTATGTGTGTTCATGTATGGAGTGCACATGAACATGAACGCATATGTGTGTGGAGGCCAGAGTACAGCCTCAGGTGTCATTCCCTGCCTGGAGGACCAGTAATCTTTTATGATTTGTTTGTTTGTTTGTGTTTTGTTTTGTTTTGTTTTAGAGACAGCCCTGGCTGTTCTGGAACTCACTCTGTAGACCAGCCTAGCCTCTAACTCACAGAGATCCTCCTGCCTCTGCTTCTGGAATACTGGGATTAAAGATGTTCAGCACCACACCTAGCTAATCTTTGATGTTTTTAAGACAGAGTCTCTCACTGACCTGGAACTTGCCAAGTATGGGAGGTTGACTGGCCAGTGAGCACAGGGGATCCGCCTGTCTCCACCTCGCACCCTCTACCCCCCACGCTGGGATGACAAGTGTGCACCACCACACCTGCCTCTGGGAATCTAATCCAGGTTCTGTGCTTGTGTAACAAACAGTTTGCCCACAAAGTCATCTCCCCAGCACCAGATTTACTTTCTTACTTACTTATGTATTTAACTTCAGATTCCCTGTTTGGTTCCTTAATCCTACTAGGGACACTACTTCACATGTAGCTCACAGCTCCTCGTGGCTTTAATAGTTTCTCAGACTCAAAACCCTGAGATGTGCTCAGAATTACTAGACACATGCTTTAGAAACTCCCTTTACATTAAGATGTGTTTGATATTTTTTCCATGATTAAACAGAGGTTATGGGTCTTTAGGAGGAAGATCACAGATAAACTGACATTTTACATCAAGTCAATGGCACATATTACAACAAGTTTTATTGCAGTTAACTGTGGCCTGGTCCACAGGTTGAGTGTCTGTCAGGCTTCCCACTGTGTGCTTTCTCTTTTTCTTCCCTGTCCTCTTCTCACTTTTTATGCTGTTGCCTTTAACAGGGTCCCACTCTGCACAAGGCACACTGAAGCCCTCATCCTTGCTTTGAAGGGCTTTTCAGGTGCGGCCATTTTGGGGAGGAGTGCCCACATCCTTGTAAGAAAACCCCTGACCTGTGCTCTGTAAGGAAGGCAGCCCAAGAAGTACACTGATTGTGCCTCGGTTTGTCATCGGGACTTTAGGAGGAGGGAAGGCTAGGTTTGTTTGTGTCTTCCCCAGGAGGAATTTTAGCAACACAGAGCTACCAAAGGTAGTAACTGGGATGGGAATTCAGACTGCTTTAGATCCCCTCAATTCGAACACTCATCATGTGACCCTCCAATCTGACGGAATACAAGCACTGGGTTTGCGAACTTGGGTACATAATACAGGTGAGTGATAAAAGGGGGGCACGAAAGACAGCTAAAAGAGCTTCCAGTGGCTCACTGTGGTGGCAGCCATGTTTCTATATCTTCTAGCTTCTGCCCTTCAGCATGCCCCTCAATTTGGACAGTCAGAAAAAAATCTGTGGCAGTTTATCTGCTGCCCCCTGGAGGGAAGTCGTGGAAAGACCGAGTGGATGTTAAGACTGAGTCAGCAGGGTAGGGAGGCTCTATTTTGGAGTCTGAGTAGATCTTCTCTAAGTTCCTTAAATTACACTGCTCGCACCACCCACTGAGGAGCAAGCCCTCAGCACAACACACTCCCTTTCAAACCTCGGAGCTCATACCTCCATATCTCCATAAACTCCCTCCATTCATTCCCTTCCAACCCTGCAAATGCCAAGACAACTTCAGGGACAGCTGGTAAGAATTGCTAATCATTTTTACACTTGGCCCATAGAGCTCAGAGCTTCCTCTGGAAGCCCCGAGGGGCCCTGAGATCTAGCCAGAGACAGCATGCAATGCCCCTGTGCAGGCCCCAGGACAGGNGACGCAGGCAGGCCAGCTTCTGCTTCCATATCAAGCACAGCCTGAAATTTGAATGTGGATTGTTGACTTCCTTCCCCCAGGCTGGGCACCAAAGGTCTTGCTTCCTCTAAGTCCTGCCACACTCTCCCTGTGTTCTATTAGTTCAAACAGTAGCATCCATCCTACACAATAAAATTCCATTCTGGCAATTTCTCCATTACCTTTGAGAGGGGGGGAAACATTCTCAATTAAAGGGCTGCTTTTTGTTATTGGTTTCTGCTTTGGGAAGATGAAAACACCATCCTTTAGATTTCTTGAAGAAATAGAGCAGAGCCAAAGTAGNCTATGGCACCCAGCTGGGGTCCAAGACCTTGTTCATAATGCCTAAGGAACTTCAAAAGCTTACAGGGACNATTGCCTGGTGTTCTATGCTCACTGAAATCTAGAGGGCCCACAGAAACTAGGCCATGGGTATAATGAGAGGCAAAAATACTGATAAATGAAGAGGAGATGCACCCAGGTATCCCTGGGAGCCTTTGCTTCCTACTTCCAGAACAAAATTGGATGGGAGCAGCAGCTTCCAGGAGACATCAAAACTGCCCTGCAACTCTGGCAGTAGCCCACTTTGTTTTCTAAATTTAAAGACATCACGGCTTCTATAATCTGTCTCCCATGAAGCAAACCTCTTTAAGTCTTAGCTTTGTTAATAACTCATCTTGTCTACACAGTTACTCTCCCTCCCTGAAAAAATTCAGTTTACACATGTTATATGTTACACATTAAACAGGAAGACTGTGTACCCCTGTAAGATTTCTACCTGAAACACTTCCCCAATGGGGTCTTGGTCAGTGTATATGCAGAGAATGCTCTGAGGAATCCCTGAGGTGGATCAGAGGTTATTGCTGCCCTCCTGAAATTCAATAGATACCAGAGAAAGTGAAATTTAAATTTGCTACACAGTGAAAAATATCATAAGATTCACACACCAAAAAATGCAGGCCCTAGTGCTCCTAGCAAGTCACAGGTTCCAATTTTCTCCTGACTAGCATACTTCTAGGAAAAGAGCAGTTTGGTCATTTTAAAGGCAAAAATGCGCTTCCCTCCTTGCATTCGGTCACAGTTCCTGGCCCTTCACTGTCCGCTTCTCTGTAAGCTTCTCCTTTGGGACCATGGCTCATTAGAGTGACAGTAAACAGAGAAGCCATAGAAAGATGAAAGAAAATGCAAAAGAATTATCTTTTGATACAGCAGCTATGTCTAATTCTCATTGGCACTCATTCATTCACTCATTCAGCGAAAAGTTCCTGAAATGTCAGTGTTAAAACTAAGACTGCAACAGCGAGCAAGATATGCCTGGAGAAGTGGTGANNGGATGTTGAAAGCTGTTATTATAACACATCACTACAAGCTCTAACATGGGGAATCACAACGCACTATAGGACAACAGTCACAGGTACCTTCTCCTGGCCCCCAGGGACAGTCAGGAGAGAGTTTCTAGAGGAGGTGATGTTAAGACAAGTGTAACAGAGTTGGCTAGCTGGAGTAGTGTGGTGAGTAGGCTTGGAACAGAGTAGGGGGACGGCAGGCAGCGGGGAGCAAACACACTACATTTTGTGCTGGGAGCAAAGGCGGCTTGAGATGTGATTCAGCTGGCAGAGCACTTACCTAGTACACACAAAACCCTNAGCAGGAAGTAGGCTCAACCAGGTAGCCTGTAATCACAGCACCCAGAGATAGAGGCAGAGATCAGAAGATCAAGGTCATCCTCAGCTACATAGCTTAAGGCCTCCCTGGGCTACATGAGACCCTGTCTCGAAAGCAAGCAAGCAAACAAAAATCAGTTTGAGCACATTATGGAAGACAAAGGATAACCGGAAATAGATATCGTGGGAAGAGGCAGCAGGTCTGGGTTTACACTGGGGGCAGAGCTCTTAGCTGTGCTTTGTAAATAGAGGGCAGTAGAGGTAGGGACCACAGAGAATGAGATTGTCCAGGGACCTTCTCCATGCATTGTCACCACACACGGGCCCTGTGGGTGGGAGAGGGACAGCGCCTGTGCTCCCTGTCCACGTGGAGGAGCTGATGTACTAAGGCACGGCCTCCTGACCTCAGCCTGGTTGCCATTTTTTGGTTTTGATCATTCCTTGCACTGTATCTGAACGCATTATATGCCAAAAGATTATGCTAGTCAAACATCCCCAGATGGTGCAGACACCCCCTGAGAGGACACAACCATCCCTGGTTGAGAGCCGTTATTCTGTTTTTTTATTTTTCATGTCTGCATGTGTGGTACATATGTTCACGTGTATGCACATGTAGAGGATGTGCCCATGTAGAGACTGAAGGACACCATCGAGTGTTACTCCTTAGGCACCTTATTTTTGAGACAGGTTATCTCCCTGACCTGGAACTCACCAGCAGGCTAAGATAGCTAGCCAGAAAATCCTAGGGATCCACCTGCCTCTGTCTCCCTAGTCCTGGGATTACAGGCCTGTGGCATTTTATACATGAGTTCTGGAGGTAAATTCAGACCTCATGCTCATAAGGCAAGCACTCTACCAACAGAACCACTTCTCTAACACTGAGAACCATTATTCTTTGTTTAATGTGTGTGTGTGTGTGTGACATGTGTGTGCCCACAAAAGAGGGAGTCACATCCCCTAGACCTGGAGTCACTGGCAGTTGTGTGCCCCTGATGTGGGTGCTGGGATCTGAATTGGGTCCTCTAGAGAATCATGAGGCTGAGTCATCCCTGCTGCCCCCAAACCATTAGAGCACACAAATGAGGGCGGCAAGGGCTTCTTTTCCTTCCAGGGTCTACATTTCTTCAACTCTATTAAATACTTCCTCCGTTCCTTAGCCTTCCATTTTGTTCATGAGCTGAAGCAAGGGCGACTGTTTCTCCTGTTAACTAAAAACTGTTACTGTACTGGAAGCAAAAGACGGTTTTCTCATCACATGTGAGATGCTTTGCACTTCCTTCCAAATCAGCAGGTCACTGGTACCCAGGTCACTGCTACCCAGGTCACTGCTACCCAAATGATCGTGATTCCTGTGATATCACGGTTCGTTTCTGCCCAATTCTATGGATATTTTTGCCCCTGTCTTGGGAATCTGCCATCCACTTGATGATTTAAAGTTTCTTCCTAAAGTGGACATCACAATAATTAAATCAGAGGATGAAGAGATAACGCGCCAGGTAAGATCAAATGCTGCTTTTGAAAAAGACCTAAGTTTGGCCCCAAGCACACGGTAAGAGGCTCCCAACTGCCTATAATTCCAGCTGATGCCCTCTTCTAGCCTCTGAGGGTACCTGCACCCATGAGAATATGTCCACACAGACACAGACACACACACACACACACACACACACACACACACACAGACACACACACATACACACACACACACACACACAATTAGAAATAAAATTAGAACCAGAGAGATGGTTGAGTGGTTAAGAGGACTGGTTGCTCTTCCTGAGGACTCATGTTCATTTTCCAGCACCTACAATGGGACTCACAAACATCTGTAACCCAAGTTGCAATGGATATAATGCCCTCTTCTGACTTCCAAGGGCACTACAGGCATGTGGTACACATACAGGAAAAACACCCACACTTATTAAATAAAATAATTTTTAAAAATTTAAGGAGATAAAAATAATCTTTCTAAAGAATCTAAGTCATTCATCTCATGAATCAGCATCCCAAACTATGTTCTGTGGCTAATCTGTAGAGAGATATTTATTAAATAAAAATAAAGGGAGGGAGTTTTCAACAAGTAGCTAAGCACAGGCAGAGCATAGCGGAGCTCATTTCCTCTGCTCCCTCCTCATGTAAAAGTGTGGCAGCCTGGAGATTGTCTTTCCTCACTCAAATTACCCTGCCAGNCAAAAGCAGTTTCTAGAAGAGCCCTAAGCATGTAATTTTATTACCTTAGCACTGATTTTAATATAATTCGTGTAATTTCTTCCACAGGGGAAAAGCAATTTTCCTAAACACCTGGTAAATGAGAGCTGATGGCTTTTGACTCCCACCAACCCTCCTTGGAGAATTTTCTTCTAAAAGAAGTGGCACGGAGAGGGGCCACTTGGACAGCCTCACCCACAGCACCTTCCCAAGTTGGTCAGTTCTTCTACTACATCTCAGTGTAGACCAGACACAGTTCTGAAAACACCATCTTGTATAAGGATGGAGGCAGGCAGGACTCAGGGACTCTGTCAACCCTACATGATAGGCATTTTGGGTTGGAAAACTGCTGTTGGGGACTGCCTATGCATTATCAGATGAGTTCTGCACTGTCCCTGACCTCCACTCACTCAGGACCAGCTGCATAGCACTGCCAATTGTGACAATGAAAATTCCTACTC
Source organism: Neotoma lepida (assembly GCA_001675575.1). Taxonomy (NCBI): domain Eukaryota; kingdom Metazoa; phylum Chordata; class Mammalia; order Rodentia; family Cricetidae; genus Neotoma; species Neotoma lepida. The sequence continues at coordinate 162,623 of LZPO01055200.1, forward strand.
TTAAAAAAATTACATGTATTTACTTGTATGTGGGGGTGCACACATGCCATGGGGCACATATAGAGGTCACAGGACAGCATGATGTTGGTGCTTTCCTCCCACTATGACTCAGGTCTCCAAGCTTGACAAGAAGTTCCTGTACCTGCCTGCTCAACAATGTCACCTGCCCTGCCCCCATATTTTTTAACCAAATGAGAAAAATAGCAAATTTAATCTTTTGTTCCAGGATCTACTTCATTTATTCCTGAGACCCATCTAAACCACAGAGGGCCAAAAACTGTGTGCAGTGCTCAAGGTTCATGGTTGATAAAAAGAAGCAGGTACCAGGTAAGGCAGAAGAGCCCAAGTCTGTGACCTGAGCTCAGGTTAAGGCATTTGATTCTATAGTCAGGGTTCTGAGAAGGCTATGGTGTGTGTGTGTGTGTGTGTGAATTTGGACTCAGTTCCACCTGGTCTCCTTTCCTGTCTATGTTGCTTAGCAACTGGTGAACATGAGTAGGTTCCCTGATGCCTCTGAGCCTCACCTAGTTACACACAAAATGGGAACCATGGTTCCTACAAGATGACAGAGTGTTTGGTACCCAGCCATGTGATTCTCATTACCTTCTGCTTCAGAACTGAACCACTTCAGAATGTAGACAGAAGCACTACAATGATCCAGGTCACCGTCATCTCTCACCTGGTTGACCACACAGCCTTTTGAATGGTCTTTCTACTCATTTTCTTGCCCTGGCATAAGTTCTTCTCACAATGTGTGCCATTATTCTCCTCCCTGAATTACATTCTCTGGCCATGTGACTTGGTACCTGTCCCCAAGGAAGTACAATGTATTTACTTATCCCTTGGGTCTGGTGTAACCTTCAGCTTGTGTTAGCATGTAGTAGAAGTGGTAACCATGCCAGTTCTGTGCCCATATCACAAGAAATTTTCTGTGGCTGCATTCTCTTAGGTACTNTGTGGCTTGCCCAAGCACGAGATGACAGAAACCAGCACTTAGCATCCTCTCTGTGACCCCACACATATGAAAGGACCAAGCCAATGTTAGTAAAGCTGCTCCAGAAGTGATGAATGAGAGAGCCCACCTGGCCCAGCCTAAAACCCTGCTACAGCTCAGATATGAAATGTCCTTCAAAATCACAAGTGTTAAAGCTTGGATCCCACGCATCAGAATTCAGAGGTGGGATTCAGGAAAGTGATTGGATCATGAGAGATCCAACTTCATCCATGGATTGAAACCTGTGGATGGAGTCATAACCAGATGGTTTCACTGGGACGTAGTGGAAACTAGGAGGCTGAGTATGGCTGGAAGAAGTAAGTCACTGGGGATATGCTTTTGAAGGGCATCTGTCTCCTGTCTGCTACGCTAAGCTATGCTAGGCCCAATGTACCCTGGACCCTACGCTGGGCCCTCTCTGTCATAATGACCTGCTTCACCAGAGCTCACAGCAATGAGGCCAAGCAACACTGAAACATCTGAAATCATAAGCCAAGATAAAAGGATTCTGTCTTAGTTAGGATTTCTATTGCTGTGAAGAGACACCATGACCACAGCAACTCTTATAAAGGAAAACATTTAATTGAGGTGGCAGCTTACAGTTTCATAGATTCAGTCCATTATAATCATGGCGGGGAGCATGACGGCCTGCAGGCAGACATGGTGCTGGCTACATCTTGATCAGAAGGCAAAAGAAAATGGTTTCCAACCCTGGGTAGTATCTTGAGCACAAGAAGCTTCAAACCCTGACCCCACAATGACACACTTCCTCCAACAAGACCACACTCACTCCAACAAAGCCACACCTCCTAATAGTGACACTCTCTATGAAATTATGGGGCCAGTTACATTCAAACTACCACAGATTCTTTACCCCATAAGTCATCTTTCTCAAGAACTTATCATGGGCACAGAAAGTCTGAGGAACATAATCATTGAGCACAGAACAGGAGCAACCCGTAAAGTGTTATTTTTACCTGCGGGTTCTGAAATGTCCTGTTTTTTCAGCAGTGGCTAGCTTGACTCTAACAGACTCCTACCCATGTGGGAACCAGCATATTCGCTTACAATTCAAAGTCTGGTAAGGGTAGCGTGTATAAGTGATCCATCCCCAGTATCAAAAACTGAACAAAATTTAAAACTAATTTGGAACATGTCACTTCCCTGAGTATAACTCTGAAGATATTGCAGCTTACCACATTTAGAATAAATTCNGATCCCAAAAATGATCTGCAAACTGTGTGGAGGAGCTCCTGCCCTTCTTTCTGACCCCATTATCCCACATTCTCCCATTGCTAGCCCTGCTCCTGACAGCTGATGTCGATCCTGTTGCCAGTGCATGCCCACTCTTTTCCTGTTGGCCACCTTGTGGTTAGTTCCTTCTGCCTGGAAGACTTTCTCCTCATTGTCTTGAAATGCCTAGTTTCTTTTTGCCATGAAAGTCTCAACTCAGGACAGCCAAAGATCCTCTTGTTCAAAGGCACTCTCGGTGCACACTCATTTTCTTTTCCTAGAAGTATGAGGTCTTTGGCATTGCATACTTGTGATCCCAACACTCTAGAGGCTGAAGTAGGAAGGCCGTTCCTTAGGATTAACCTGGGTATGATGTTACCTTGACTGGCAGCTTGATGGAATTTAGGATTACTGTGGGAACAAAACTCTGGGCAAATCTATGAGAAATTATCAAGATTAAGCTAAAGGAGGTGGGAAGACACCATTTCCTAGGCTGAGGTCCTGAAATGAACAAAAAAGAGAAAGCCAGCTGAGCACCATTGTCCATCCATCTTTGCTTCTTTCTTGTGAATGCAGTGTGCCCAGTTGCTTTGTGTTCCTGCTACCACCACATTCCCACCACGATGGCTGCGCCCCCTCGGATAAACCTTTCCTTCCTTAAGTCATTACTTGTTAGGTCTTTGATCATAGCAATGAAAAGGTAACTAATGCCCTAAGCTACACAGCAAGGCCCTGTCTCAAACAAATAAATTTAAAAACACTCTTCAGTCTCTGAAGTTTCTGAAATGGTGGCTGCTGCTCCACATTGAGTGACAGCCTCTGAGGACACAACAGGCCTACAGCAGTCAACACCAAATCTCTAGTGCTTGCCCCCACCCCCTGCATCCCAGGGGCTCACTGAATAACTGCCTAATGAGTCAGAAAGGCAAGGCAGCCCTTTGGTTCAGGCCTCCCCTCCACCACATCCCCTGTTCACATTTCTTTCAGTCTGCAAGGCCCAGGGGCTCCTGAAATACAAAGAGAAGAATACCCACAATCATTCCAATCATCGGGTACAAAACTCGATAACAGAATGGAATTGGAGTTGAAGATTACATCGCAGGCAAGGCAAATTCATGCTGTGAGGCCTCAGCCTAACTAAAGGGGGTTGATTATAGTTGCCTCCTAACCCCATTAACAGATCATGAATGAAAAGAGAAAATCAAACTCCCACTCCCTTGGTGGAGCTCAGTGGGGGAGGTGAAGAGATGCTGCCTCTTCAAAGTTCTGGAAGCCTCATCTCTCAACCTTTTTATGCTTTTGTAAACAACAAGAAGAAATGCACAAAAGAGCAAGATGTGATAATTTTTAAAAATCACTAGCAAGATGGCTTAGAGGGTAAAGGTACTTGCTGAGAAAGCCTGCTGGCCTGAACTTGATCTCCAGGACCCCCAAATGAGAAAGAGAACTCACTGCTAAAAGCTGCTCTCTGACACCGCACTCACATCATAGTATGCAAGCACACATACCTTCATACTCACACCACAGTATGTGAGCACACATACCTTCATACTCACACCACAGTATGTGAGCACACATACCTTCATACTCACACCACAGTATGTGAGCACACATACCTTCATATTCACACCATAGTATGCGAGCACACATACCTTCATA
>LZPO01055200.1:180130-224086 GCA_001675575.1 Neotoma lepida
TTCTGATGGTGTCATATAGGTCTTTATGTTGTTGCCTGTATTTTTGCACTGTCGTCTACTCATCTCTTCCTCTGTTCGGTGAAGGCAGTGTCTGTGTCTGAGGGGGCCTCTCCTGTTCCGATTGATAGTCTCAGTCCACTGGGAGTTCTTGGTTGAATCGATGCTGATGGGTTCTGTTTCTCTGGGAGCAGCTTAGTCCAATCGGTGATAGTGGGTTCTGTCTCAGGGAGCAGCTGTTCCCAATCAGTGTAGGGTGGACTTATAGCTCTAGTGGTTGTTAGTGTTACATGGGATGGTTTTCTTGGTGAAGGGGCAGGGAAAGAGGCCACTGTCCTGTCTCTGGGGCTCCAATGGTTGTTCCCAGTCAGTGCAGGGTGGGCTTATGACTCTGGTGGTTGCTGGGGTCATTGGGGCTGGTTTTCTTGGTGAAGGTTCAGGGAGAGGCAGCTGCGCGGTCCTCTGGGGCTCCAATAGTTGGGGGGAGGGGCACATAATGAGCCCACAGAACCTAGGGGTTAGGTGGTTTGCAGTCCAGAGATGGGGTCTTACCTGTTCCCCGTTGGTGCAGGGTGGGCGTGTGATTCTGGTGATCTGGTTCGGTGGCTGGACGGCTCCTTTTTTTGTGTTCTCAGGTTGAGCTCTGCTCTCTGGCCAACTCTTCAGCTGATCTTCCACTTTAAGGTTTCTTATCTACTTAATAAAGGATCTCTCTGTGAAAACAGGTGTTGGGGTGTGTTTTGTATGTAATCCAGGGTCTGGGAGGAAGCCCCCACTGTTTGGAGGTCTCCTTCACTCTCCCAATAAGCCTCTTGCATGAGGTCTGTTGTGTGGTGTTATCTTTGTGGTATTCCTTGGCCCTTCAATCACAGCAAAATCCTAGCACCTGGGGATAGGCATTTCTGCTTCCCATTTCCCATGGTGAACAGTTCTCTCGCACATACTCCTAACACCATGATGCTCTGTCCAAGTGACCATGGACTTAATCCTCTGAAGCCATGGCCAACATGTATCTTTCTCTGTTGAGTTATTTCTGTCAGTTACAGAAACTTACTAATCCAAGCAGGTATATGAAGGCTTTTTTATTACTAGAGACTTTGCAAAGGTCAGAGTTGTGTCCTCACCTAACACAATGACTAGAGCATGTGCACCAAGACTTTGCTTTGCTGAAATAAATTAGATTAGAAGGTCTCAAGAACATCAAGGATTTGGGGTACCATGTCATGGACTTCCTGGGCCTTGTCACTTCCATAAAAATGAGCTCTGCAGTAAAGACTTTGGAAACTAGTTAAGTATTAGGACATTTTTATGCTCAGACACAAGCATCCATACACTTTGGCAACACACCCACAGAGAGCACCATCAGCCCATGTTCCTCTCTCTTAATTCATTAATATTTGAGTTCTTTGGCTCTCAGAGGTCTTGAATATTTTAATTACAGAATCTTATTACATGCTCAGGGATTCTTAAGAGAAACAGACATAATTTTCATAAAAGTTTTATAAATCTGACTCAGTGTATGAATATAGTCCAATCTAATAAGTATTAATAATAATTAAAATTTATGGGACCCTCACTTGCTGCCAAGTATTATCTCATTTTATCGTGACTACCATCTTAATGAGGTTCAGAGGCATCAAGTGCTTGCCCATGGTTACAGGGATCTGACTCCATTAACATAAAATGCCAGTTCCCAAAGCCAACAGCCTCCTCACATGTGTATTAATATCTAATAATATGCACAGAGCCCTTACCATGTGGTAGGGAATCTACCTAATTCCTAGAAATGCCAGAGTCAGTGCTGATCTTTCCCCTGAGAAGCACCCAACAGGTGACTGCTGAGTCCAAGGAGAAGCAGTGAGCTCCACAGCCCCATGCTGTGCTCTGCACTCATTACCATGACTTCCTGATAGAATTAAGGCCCAGTGGCCCATATGTATAACATCTTTTGCTAACTTGCACTCTAAATTATGTTGCAATGGTGTTTCATATAATCTCTTCCCCAAAAGGGTCCTCAAACTCTTTTCTCAAAGACTTCCCTTCTTGGGGTCCCCAACCCAAAGTCATACTTTACCATGGGATCATTAATCCTCACTAACATGTCATCAAGAAAATACTTGCAGCATATGAGGGGCTTCAGTCAGCTCAGCAGCTAAGAGTACCAATGCTCTCTCAGAGGACAAACTCCATACCAGGCAGCTCACAACTGCCTGTTACCTCCAGCTCCAGGGGATTCAATATCCTCTTCTGGCTTCTTCAGGCACTGCCACGCACACAGCATATTCACATACAGATATACATACATACACATGAATAAAAAATTTTTTGAAAATACATTTTATTTAAAGAAAGTATCTTCTTTAAAGTATTTTGAAAGCCAAACATTCTCTCTTCCACTTACCTCTGCTATTGTCACAGGAAGGTCACCATAGATGATATATAAAGGAAAGAGTATGCCTGTCTTCATAAAAGCTCACTTATGGACACTGAATTTAAGATTTCATTATTTCATGACATGATTTTCTCTTTCTTTTTCTCAGTCATTTAAAAATAGTTTTAAAGCATGGGACTGGTAGAGTGCTGACCTAGCATGCATAAAGCCCTGGGGTCTATGCCCAGCATTGCATAAACACAACATGGTGATGCATCCCTGTAAGCTCAGTACTCTGAGGGGTGAGTGAGGAAGGTAAGGAGGCAGGGGCATCAACAATCCAAGGTCAGCCTTCACTACATAGAGAGTTTCAGACTATCCTGAGCTATGTCAGACCTTATTTCACACACAAAAATTAATAAATAAATAATTAGATGGTTGCACATGCCTTGAAATTAAGCACTTAAGAGGCAGGAACAGGCAGAGATTTGTGAGTTCCAGTCAGTAAGACAATAGAAATAAACATATAAAACAAATAGCTAGTGTTAATATTCTGATCTGCCCCTTGAAAATCCACCCCTTGGTGCCACCCTGCGTCCTGACATAAAAGCCTCATTCTAAGGAAAAATTCCTCCCCTTGCTCTCTCTCTCTTCTACTTTTCCTCCCATGAGGTGTGCTCTCTTCTTCTTCTTCTTCTTCTTCTTCTTCTTCTTCTTCTTCTTCTTCTTCTTCTTCTTCTTCTTCTTCTTCTTCTTCTTCTTCTTCTTCTTCTTCNCTTCTTCTTCTTCTTCTTCTTCTTCTTCTCTCTCTGTCTCTCTCTTTCCCACTTTCTCTTCATCTCTCTATTACAGTAAACTCTCCACATGGATTCAGCATCTGTGTTGTGAATTACTGGCTACCTCCACCACTGCCATGCCCACATGGCATGCATCTGCCCAACCCACCACTGCATCGGCCCAGCATGTTTCCCTGAACATGCAGGATACCCTCGGGGTGTCCCTCCACATGCAATAATTCATAACATTGGCACCCAACATTGCCATGCAATCCCACTGTTTTCTCCTGGCTGTCAGCAGTCTGAGAAGCTCTGGGACCCTGTACCATCCACCATTTTTCAGGCTAGAACACTACCAGGCACTCTTCACCCTACAAGATCAGTAAGATTCCTCCCTTCCCTTCTGGCCATTTTTGCACAAGTGAGGATTCATCTCGTTTCACTTGCTGGTGCCAAGTATCTTTTGGGCNCTAAGCCCCTTGGCNCCCATCCCTATGTGATGGCATATGGACACGGCCTGTGCCCTCTTAACTCCACAGCCCACAGCTTTTGTGATGACAGTCCATTGGCTATCTTGNGCCTTTATCGTTGGCCCTTGCTGACCCTCTGGGACGCCTAAGGTCAGTCTGTTGGGTCTTATACCTCATTGTGGAAAAATGTGGATATGGCTCCCCCTCCCCCACCACTGCCAATGACCTATGGCTTGGGTTTGTTCCCCTTAGGCTGCTCATATCATGCCATAGCTCAGGAAGGGGATCCCTCTCTCCCCCCCTGCTGCACTGGGACTTCTCCATCTTTCTTTCAGAAAGTCTATTTCCTATATGTGAATGGAAATGTATGATTGATATGGCCATCTATATTTGTTTCTGACTAACTTTTAAATGCTTCACCTTATCTGTTTCTTATCTGCTTAGTTTATTTTGGGGAAAAAATCCCCACATGAACACATGGTCAGGCACCATATTTGATAGGGGTGATCATGTGATCAGGTGACACCATCTTAAATAAGGGCAACCACATGGTCTAGCTGCCATCCTGGCTAAGGTCACAACAGGCAGGTCATATGACCTCATTGCCATCTTTACTAATGGCAGCATGGGTGGGGCACCTGGTGCTCAGGCTGTTGGTATGGAGGGAGGTTAGGGAATTGCCTCCTGCTGCACATTGTTTCACCATCATTTTACAGCCTAAGGAAAAGTCCTCTGGCCCTGGCCTGGCATTCCCCAGCTGCCTCTCTCAGGCTCAAGCTGTCTGGGTGGGGCGGAGTGTAAGATTAATTACAAGGCCAACCCAATTAGTTATATAATAATAAAGATAGTTTTATTTCAGGAACAACTTATGGAATGAGGGAGGGAGCAGGTACAGGAATAAAAAGAGAGAGTGATGTGATCCAGCAGAGAAATCTGGTTTGGTCTTCAGTCTGGCTTCTGAGACCACAAGCGATCCAGAAGCAGAAGGAGAAGAAGAGGCCAGTCACATAGGCATCCCTAGTTTTAAGGGGCTCCCCATGAGCCACGCCCAATGGGAAGGTCTTAGGCAGGTGTCATGGTTACCTGTTGTCACTATAGGGTCAGTCTCATGGCCAGAAACCAAAACAGCTACCCACTACATCTCTCCCTTATTGTCTAAATAAGAAAGTTCTAACCTAATATAAACTATTTACAATAGGAATAATTACCAACTATTATTCAGAAAGAATAAGAGATAATAACCTAGACAAGATGAACTATATTGACATGACTAGCACCAGACAAGCAACACATACTAAGATCCAGAGGAGTCTGGAGCATAAGTAAATGGCATGTCACAGAGCTCATTACAAAAGATGTCCTATCCTGGAGAACTTGAATCTAATATTTAATACATTCTAGCTGCAATATACAAAGTTTGTAATTGCAACTATCTAGTCTTCAACTCCATCAAAGACCTGAGAAGGAATATAATAACACCTGAGAAATGGGAGAAGGTCGCAAGCAACTTTCAGGAGTCTTGCCAGAGTAGACAGAGACAGCTGGCAGCTTGGTCAGTCACCTAGAATCTCTCTGTATCATTTGGTGCATTCAGGTTGGCTAAAGGCCTAGAGTATCTGTCAGACCATTTTCAGAAGCAGGTTTTTTTAAAGACTATCTTACCCTGTCTTGGCAGAGTTCAATAGTCGTTTTTCTTTGTGTCCTGCTCGTATCAGCGGGACAATATTCATACTGTCAGTGATTGAGACAAGGGCAGTTCTTTGCCTGATAGGCCATTTTTGTGCCAAGAAGAAGACAAACTTCCAAATGGAAATGTCTCAGAAGCCCAACATGATCTCGGGATCAGATTGGTGCTGCCAAGAGCAATTGTGTCTCATGTCAATGAAATTGTAAGTCATTAAAACATTTAAATGCCATATTCTCTAGGACTATGAAGTGTTTGAAGACTACCTATCCATCTGACGTATGTTTCTGTAAATCTGGAGAATTTAACTAACATAACTATAGAAATGACAAGCATGAGTGACTATAATTCCATAAGTCTTCTCTACTAAAATAACTTAAGGACTAAAGCTTCACATAACAAAATAAACAGTCTGTAAGCAGATGTACCGTAAGGACAATGACCTCAAGATTGTGACAATACATAAAATAGCTTAACCAGAGGTAGGAATGTATGTATAGTGTAATATGCAAAATAACAATGATACTGAATATATATCAATATATAAAATATCCTAAACAGAGGTAGAAAATACATATAGTATGACAAATATAATTTTACATTTATATCAATATACAAAATATTTCAAGTAGAGGTAGAAATATATGTACATTACAACCAATATAGTTCTGTATTTGTACCAATATATAAATTATCTTAAAATAGGAATATAAAAATAGTTTGCATTTGTATCAATATACAAATATCAGTGCAAATTTTCTAAGGCTGATTATTCTACTGAATTAGTTTACTAGTAAATACAATAATTTACCTTAATATCCTATACCTATCCATGCCCCCCCCTATTTTTTAAAGAAAATATTGAGCCCAAAATTTTATTGTTCCACCCTCACCCTACAACCATCAATTCATAACCCTGAGAAAATGAAACACTTGGGAGAGGGACGTCATTTTTTTTATAATTTTTTTNTTGTTGTTAAAGGGACTATGGTATCTCTGTGGTGTGCTGTAAAAGAACTTAGATTATTAAGTCTCAAGAGAGTTATCCATAGAGTATATGGCTAATCTCAGGAATGGCTAAGATTGTCTGATATTTTGGATAGAACTGTAGTGTGATGGATCATCTCATCTAAGGACTGTCCTGAAGAGTTTTTAGTCTGAAGTTGATCATGATCAGTGTTCTTAGGTACCATGTCATCATTCTGGACTGAGTAGAGCTGTTGTTGTGGTGGGTGGGGGGCATTTTTCTTCTGGAGACTTTATAATTGTTGTTGGAGAAGACATTTTCTACTGTGGAAAACTTGAACATTGTTAATATCAAAACAGAAAGTTTGGATTTAAAGATGACATGAAGAAAGAACTCCTAGAGATCGAGAATAAGCATAGAGAGAAATAGAATCTTATAACAATGGTCCTTTTTTATTGTTTTTTTTTTCTTTCCCACACCAGGTGGCTCTTTTGGTATGAAACAGAATCTCTTAAATTTTTTTTAACAATATGCTTGGGTTTGGAGGAGGAAGGAGCCACTTACAACTCCAAAGCCAGCTTGCTATAAAATCAAATCAGAGCCATGATTTTTTTAGAGATAAAGAGATAAAGATATTAGGTAGTGAGATTTTACCCTGTGTAGATTGGTACCAATAGATTCTTATTTTTGCTGTAGATGCCTAGATATCCAAGGTCTTATGATTTTTGGAAGATGAGTATTTCTAATATCCTGTAAAGATAAAAAAACAAAACCCTGCCCCATCCCTTTATTTGTTAAGTTTTTCTTACAACTTGTAGAGATGTCACATCTGTGAAAGAACTTTTACATCTCTTCATCGAGGGGTTTCTCCTGTTCGAAATTGTTATTAATTTTGTTGGTATCCATAGCTTTTTTTCTCCTGTGGAAACAAAAGCAAATCCCCTTCCCCAATGTAGGACGCATCCTGGTTTCCATTCTGAGGTCAACCCATCCTTAAAATAAACTGGTTGATTTAGCTCAGAAGTTTTGTCTGTTGTCCACTGTCTCTCCACAGCTGTTGTTCTTTTCTCATCAGCATTGAAAAAATTCAAGGTTAATAAAGCATTATGCAATCTATTTCTAGGAGTCATTGTTACCTGTTGTTGTTTATTTAGCATCTCTTTTAACATTTAATTGGATCTTTCTATGACTGCTTGGCCTGTGGGATGTGTGGTATACCTGTAACATGCTTTATACTGTAATAGGCAAAAAAACTATCTCATTTTATTTGAGATATATGCTGGGGCATTATCAGTCTTAGTTTGCACAGGTATTCCCATGATGGTCATAGCTTCTAATAGATGTGTAATCACAGAATCAGCCTTTTCAGAACTCATAGGAGTTGCCCACTGGAATCCTGAATAAGTATCAATAGTATGATGTATATACTTTAATCTTTTGAATTCTGCAAATGAAACACATCCATCTGCCAAATTTCATTTCTTTGTATACCTTTTGGATTGCTTCCTGCAGGCAATGGAGTTTGGTTATAGAAGGAACAAGTAGGACATTTTCTTACAACTTCCTTGGTTTGTTGTCAAGTGATGGAGAAATCCTTCTTCAAATCATTGCTATTTATATGATGTTTCTTATGAAATTCTGAGGCTTCTAGCACATCTCCTTTTAGTAACTAGTCAATTTCATCATTACCTTTTGCTAGAGGTCCTGGCAGACTCATATGGGATCGGATGTGAGTTATATATAAGGGATGCTTTCTATTCCTGATTATTTTTTTAACTGAATAAATAACAAAGTTAGTTCTGACTCATCAGGCATAAATTTTATAGTCTCAATATGTAAGACCACTCTCTCAGCACACTGAGAGTCAGTAACTATGTTGAGAGGTTTTGAAAAATCTATTAATACCAACAGAATAGCATACGATTTTGATTTTTGAACCAAATTATAAAGATTTTGAAACATTTTACCTAAGTTTTTTGATTTGTAACCTGCCTTTCCTTGTTTGTTTGTATCTGTATAGAATGTGTGGGTTCTAGATATGGGTGTTTTCTGCACAATACGAGGTAGAATCCAATCAGCTCTCTTTATAAGTTGAATTCTATCACTTTTGGGATATTTGTTGTTAATCTCTCCCAAAAAATTACTGCAAGCTCTTTGTCAAGATTCACTTTCTGCCCATAATTTTTCAGGTTCATCTTTAGTTAAATGTACCACAATTTCTACTGGGTCTATTCCTGCTAATTGACGAAGTCTCAATTTTCCTTTTAAAATCAAGTCAGAGATCTTTTTCACATAAGTTTTCAATTTTTTACTCTGTTTATTTGGTAGAAATATCCATTCCAATATAATATCTTCCCTCTACCTAAAGATTCCTGTAGGAGAATGCTTAGAGGGTAAGATGACCAGAATACAATCAAGCTTTGGATCCACTCAATCTACATGTCCTTTTTGTACTTTCTATTCCAATAAAGCCAATTCTCTCTCAGCTTCAGCTGATAATTTTTTGGACTATTTAGGTCTTTGTCACCTTCTAAGGTTTTGAGCAGATTACACAGTTCATCATTTTTTACCCCAATGACAGTTCGTAGATGGGAAATGTCTCCAAATAATCTTTGAAAGTCATTAAGAGTCCATAATCAATCTCTCCTAATTTGCACCTTTTGGGGTCTGATTTTTGGTAGACCTATGTTATATCCTAAGTAATTAATAGAATCTCCTCTTTGTATATTTTTGGGAGCAATTTGTAATTCCCAGCAAGGCAAAATTTTCTTTACTTCTTCAAACATTCTTTCTGTTATCTGCATTTGAATCAGCTAGTAAAATATCATCCATGTAATGATAAATTATAGATTTAGGGAATTGTTTATGTATTACTTCCAATAGCTGTTGTACAAAGTATTGGCACAGGATTGGGCTATTTAACATTCCCTATAGGAGGACTCTCCATTGATATCTTTTGACTGGTTGAAAATTATTATAAGTAGGCACTGTGAAGGTAACTCTTTCTCTGTCTTTTTCTTGTAAGGGTATTGAGAAGAAACAATCTTTTAAATCAATGACTATAAGAGGCCATTCTAGCCGGGCATTGGTGGCGCATGCCTTTAACCCCCGCACTGGGGAGGCAGAGGCAGGTGGATCTCTGTGAGTTCGAGGCCAGCCTGGGCTACCGAGTGAGTTCCAGGAAAGGCGCCAAAGCTACACAGAGAAACCCTGTCTCAAAAAANACATTCCCTGTGGGAGGACTCTCCATTGATATCTCTTGAATGGTTGAGATTTATTGTAAGTAGGCACCATGAAGGCAAATCTTTCTCTGTCTTTTTCTTGTAAGGGTATTGAGAAGAAACAATCTTTTAAATCAATGACTATAAGAGGCCATTCTTTGGGTAACAAAGTAGGTAAANGAATTCCAGATTGAAGAGAGCCCATTGGTTGAATTACCTTGTTAATTGCTCTCAAGTCTGTTACCATTCTCCATTTACCAGATTTCTTTTTAATAACAAATACAGGAGAGTTTCAAGGGCTGGTAGATTCTTCAATGTGTTGAACATTTAACTGTTCTTGAACCAGCTCTTCTAAAGCTTGTAGCTTTTCTTTTGTCAAAGGCCATTTTCTAACCCACANAGGTTTATCAGTTAGCCATTTTAAAGGTAGGGCTGTTGGTACTTTTGAGAGTTCAACAACATGAATGATTGGTGGCTGTTTTTTATAGTATGTTATAATATTATTCTGAGAAACATGCATTGGTCTGTATTCCCTTTCTGAGACTTTAGGAATTTTGATCTGGGTATTCCACTGCTATAATAGACATTGGCCCCAAAGATTTATTGTTACATTTGTCACAAATGGCTTTAGCCTTGTTTTTTGTCCTTTTGGGCCTATGTATTCAACCCATCTCAAACTCCGTTTTATCTGAGATAGGGTTTTAATCCCTAAAAGCTGAATGTCTATTTTTTTAAGAGGCTAGTTTGGATGTCATGATTTTGGTGTAATTATAGTCACATCCACATCTGTGTCTACCAAACCCTCCAGCATCATGTCATTGAACTGAATTTTAAGCTTTGGCCTTTGTTTATTTATGGAAGTCTGTCAAAATATTTGTTTTATGGTGTTTTTTGAAACTTTTAATTCATCTATCAGAGTTGTCTTATCATCCAGTGCAGTATCGTTTTTTACACTAGACATTGGCTTATTTAATTGTCCTGGAGAGGAACTTCCTCCACAGTTGTTGGAAATGTTTGGACCATGTTTGATTTGGGGGCCTGCAAGAGACCCCCTGAGGCATTTCCCATTGGTAAGGGGTTGCCTTGTATATCTATTACTGATCTGTATTTATTGGTCCAAAGTCAGCCTTTGCCACATCTTTTACATAATCCAGAGGGTTGGGGTCTCCTGTTTTGATTATTTTTAGAAGGAGTATTATTTGTAGGAGCACCCCATTTACAGTTCTTACTAATATGACCGGGTGTACCACATTTGAAACATTTGGTGTTTCGGGGCCTTCTTCCACCTCTGGAAATTGTTTGTCCTATCCAAGCCTCATTACTTTGATTAAGAGACTCAACACCATTAGTATATTGAGTCAATTTTTCCAAAGGAGCTGCTCTGACCTTTAATGGCATGAGTATTCTTTTGCATTCTGTATTAGCATTATTAAATGCCAAAGACTCAGTTAATATTTGTCTTAAATCTTTATCTGACACAGCTTTGCTTATAGCTGTGGTCAGTCTTTGTAGAAAATTAGTGAAGGGTTCTCTCAGACCCTGAAATATCTTTGATATACCTCAGTTGGTTTTCCTGGTTCTGGAATTTTTTCCCAAGCATTTAGAGCTACTGTACAGCATAGGGATATTGTATGCTCATTAGCATTGTACATTTTTATCAGTAAATAGTCCCTCCCTCAGGATTTGATCCTGGGAGACTTGAAAACCTCTGATTTTGTTCTAGTGAGTAGACCTCCTCTATTTTAAGAGATTCTAGACTTTTTATGTCCTCATGTAACTTGTTATGTTCTTTTAAAACACATGATTTTATAGATTTCATCTTATTAGTTAATGACAATTGTTTTTATATAGTGTCTGAGCAGTAGTAACATCACTCTGAAGAGCTATTGTTTTATTTATTAAATATTTATATTTATCATTAAGGAAATCAAATTTGTTTGTACATTTATTATTAATGGACTGAAGTTTTTGTAATAAGTTAGCAGATTTTAAACTAAGGAGTCTGTCATTTAATTTTGAATTGTTTACTTGTAACTCCTGATTGGCAGATTTTAAAGTAAGAATTCTTTTATCCAAATCTGTAGTTGTATGTTGTAAATCAGCTTTTATAGAAAGAATTTTTTTGTTTAAAATTTGATTGTTAGTTTTTATAGAAAGAATTCTTTCATTCAAATTTTGGTTGGTATGTTGTAAAACTTTTATCAGTTTTAATAATGAGTCATCCTTGTTTTTAGTATTATACCAGGTCTTAATTATTATGTAAATTATTAATGTAAATGTCAAAGTGATGATTTTTAAATATGCTGCAGAAGGTTTATAATTTTTTTATTTTAATATATCCATTATAGAAGTAAAAAAGTTATTGAATCCTTGTGTACTAATATTTTTAGCCATTTTTGAGAAATATTTAAAATTTGTAAAGAAATCTTTATTAATTTGTCTTATTTATTAATTAGCGTTAATGTATAAAATTATCGAATACTCTTACCTGTTTTTTTGTCCTTATGATGATTTTTTTAGGTGTAGTAATGTAGTTCAGCCAGTGGGTGTTGTTGGTGTGTTGCTACAGCAGGTCTCACCAAGGGTATGAGACCCGTGTCACTAAAGCAGGTCTGATGTAAGGTAGCTTGGATCAGCATGGGCTTAAATGCTGACTAGGGCTGATGAGAGTATAACAGATTTTATACAACAATAAACCAATGCAGCAATGAACCAAAGGCATTCAGGCACGGTTGTGCACCTGTGTAAACTGCCTGTCTGATCATTGTATCACTAGGGATACAGCCCCGTTTGGATTTGGTAGCAATGGCAGATAGGTGATGGAATGGTCTCGTGCTCGTTCTGACGGCTGACGGAGCTGCTGAACCAAGAGACTCAGTATCCATCTGCCGGCACGGTGCATGCGTAATGGCTCTGGTACTGAGCGAGACCATGGGTGTAGTGAATGTTGGAATGTATGTCCCGAGATATATCGGCTGCTCTCTGTTGGCTGAGCACAGATCAGAACTGTTAACACATAGACTTAGCCGGCAGTAGACATGTGGCTTATAGTTGGGTTTTAGGGGGTCGCCCAGATGTGCTCAGTCGGTGGACAGAGCACCCATCACCTAAACTGGGGCCAGACTCAGATCCACGTGGTTGTGGGGTCTATACCTATGCACTTAGGGGATAGCACTCACTCGGCTACTGGCCTCGCGTGTTTAAGGGATGAACACAGGCGGCAAGAGTGTAGCGCATTTGTAACCCATGCTTAGAATCTGTCCCCCAGAGGGGGCAGGGGGATTGGTGACCCCATGTGATGGGGCCAGATGTAAGATTAATTACAAGGTCAACCCAATTAGTTATATAATAATAAAGATAGTTTTATTTCAGGAACAACTTATGGAATGAGGGAGGGAGCAGGTACAGGAATAGAAAGGGAGACTGACGTGATCCAGCAGAGAAATCTGGTTCAGTCTTCAGTCTGGCTTCTGAGACCATGAGCAATCCAGAAGCAGAAGGAGAAGAAGAGGCCAGTCACATAGGCATCCCTAGTTTTAAGGGGCTCCCTGTGAGCCACACCCTAGGGGGAGGTCTTAGGCAGGTGTTGTGGTTACCTGTTGTCACTATAGGGGCAGTCCCATGGCCAAAAGCTGAAACAGCTACCCACTACAGTAGAGGCCCAGTCATGGCCTGACATTCATTCCTCTGCAGCTGCTCGTGTGGGCAGGGCCCAGGGACATATGCGCTCCCCTCCAGGGCATCAGCAGAACCACATTATATTAAGATTTTAAATTTCAGATTTTAACATTAATACAATTCTGATACACTTTGTGTCACAAACTCAGGATTTTAAATTTTCTATGGTTACTCATTACCTGCTTTTCTACAATTTGGATTTCAGTACTGANTGATAATACTAATTTATCTAAAACTTTCATTTTTTCCTCACTTATCTATTCCTAAGGATGGTATTTTTTTTCTCTTTCCTGTTCTTGGGACTCCTGATATTCCCAATTACTAAGATCAGGGGCCAAAAGGCTCCAAATAAATTCATACACTTTTAACTCCCATCTCTAGTCTATATTTCAACAGGCTGCAGAAACATCAGAGCAGCAGTTGTGGACCACAACCTGCAGTGCTTTCCCTGCTACAGATGCCAGCAGAGATTCTTGTCTATGTGATATGGACCAGCCCAGCCAAACGTAGTTGTTCCCTGTCCCTACAGCCAGGTCAGACAACCACATGCTTCTGACAAATGCCCCATTGCCCAGCCTTTGACTGGCCCNTCAGCCTTTCTTGGGACCCTGACAACAATGTCCCAACACCAGCTCAAAGCAGTTCCAGAAGAGAATATATCTTCCCATGTTCCCTGTACAGAGTAGGCTGAAATGCTGGGTCAAAAGGAAACCCCNTGGCATAGAGGACCNATTGGCTATCTAATGNCCNTTGATATTTGTTAACTAAAATGGTTCTGCAATAAGACATTTGACCTTCTTTATGCAGAACCAGGGAGGTATTGTATGACCTTAAACTATTATTCCTATATAAATCCATCAGGATGGAGTCTCTGGTCCACCCAGAGGGTCCTCTTCCTCTTCTCAGAGGGTCCTTTTCCTCTTCTCAGAGTTGGGCTGCACCCTGACTCACAAGTCCCTTTTCTCCTGTTTCCATTCAGCCTTGGGATCTTTCCCCTGTCACTCTTCTTTGCCTTCTCAGGAGACCACAAACCCTAGCCTTATGGAAGCCGCTAAGATGTGGGAGACTTAGGAAATAGTAGCTGCCAGTCAGCCATTCCTACCTAACAGACAGGCAGTCCTCAGATGCTCAGAGATCTGCAGACTGTGGCATCTAAAATGTTAATCAAAAAGCCTATTATATCAGACAGAGACTCCCAGATCCTAACAGTGACCCAAGGTCTCTGAAGATATTTCCACCTGGACAATGGCAACACTGACCTATGGGCCACCAGGACCACCACTGACATCTGCCACCGGGACCCAGCCCAGACTGTGGACAAACAGCAGGACATCGGGGAGTTGATTGCACCCCTTTTGCCTAGACAAAATAAGATCAGTCTTCTCTATGTTCCTCTTCCATGAGAAAACTCCCACCTCATGGTCCTGATGGATCAAAGATTGATGTTGTTCTGATACTTCTGGCAACGATGTAGAGACCANGGTATGGCTAACTGGGTATGGATTGGTCCCTCTCATTTTTAGTATATTCAAAAGCTGCTTTGTCTGCACTCAGTCAGATATGATTTATCCTTCTCAGAGCTCTGATTCCATTTGACAACCAGGCTTTGTTTCAGCTGCTTTCTCAGTTCTCTATATAAAATTCATGGGTCTCCCTCTCCTAGGGCTACCACTAGGCCTAGACATAATTTACNCTGTTACCAGATCAGATAAACTCACAGAACAAATTTCAACATAACTTCTTGCTATTGACTGCTCTCAGTGTATCCTGGTTTGTTTATATGAAGATAGGAAAGCTGTCTCACTTCTTAAATTTATCCTTCTCAGATCTAATGATGTTTGATGACCCAAGACTACAAGCACCTTGATGCTTCATTGACCTTCATTAATAAGTTCCCTATTGAAATTGTAGACAGCTATGCCTCATTCACAGACTTCATGGTATAGGATAGACTGGTTTCATATATAACTTCAGAGGTTCAAAGTTTTAATATTGATAAATGTAGCTTTGATAAACTGATAGAACAATGACTACAAAGAGTTCTTAAGAGTCCTTAAATTTCTATGGATTTTTAACCTTTTTGCTATGATATAAATCTATTCTAGCTGTCTTACAGATACCTACAGGTTCCTGGGGAAAGTTCTGCTACTGTATCAAGAAATCTAGTCTGACAAAAACTAACCATCTCCAGAGCCCATTTCTGACCCCAGCTAATTTTTGAGCTTATTTTTCAGGTTCACTGTTCCCACCTGACCTCCAGAGAAACAGCAGATACCATGGCTTCTACACTCCTGATTTGATGTGCCATTTCCAAGCTCCTGGAACACCACTGCTACAACCTGCCTCCTCAGCCTCCTCAAGGGATGTTCCTGAGATCTNCCATGCATGACTCCCGGTTCCCCACTCCCCACTTCACCCTTTCTCAGCTTGAAGTAGCCTCGAGAATTCAGTGTCCTTGTTCCCCCACTTGATCCCATAACTCACCTCTTCTTACAATAATTAAAATTGAGGAATGTTGATATTCTGACCTGCTCCCTTGAAATCCCACCCCTTGACACCACCCTGCATCCTGACAAAAAAGCCCCATTCTAAGGAAAAATTCCTCCCCTTCCTCTCTCTCTCTTCTGCTTTTCCTCCCATGAGGTGTGCACCCTCTCTCTCTCTCTGTCTCTCTCTCTGTCTCTCTCTCTCTGTGTGTCTCTCTCTCTGTGTCTCTCTCCCTCTCTCTCCTTCTTCTTCTCTATCTTTCTCTCTGTCTCTCTCTTTCCTGTCTTTCTCTTCATCTCTCTATTATAATAAACTTTCCACGTGGATACGGCATCTGGGTTGTGAATTACCAGCCACCACTGCCGCCATACCCTCATGGTGTGCATCTGCCCAGCATGTTTCCCTGCATGCTAAGGATACCCTCGGAGTACCCCACCCTACACAATAATTCATAACAGCTAGCCCTAGCTTGCAGAAGGTCATTTCCAGCCTCGGCTTTATAGTACTCTCCTGTAATCTTCCCATTAGCTGCATGAGACAGGGCCATCATTTCCATTAACCAGACAAAAAGTGGGGAAGCTTAAGAAGGTTTAGTGGCGCTCTGGGGAGATGGCACAGCAGATAAAGGTGCCTACATCCAAGCCTGGGGACCAGAGTTTGATCCTCAGGCCCCGCAAGGTAGGAGAAAATTGACTCCTGAATGTTGTCCTCTGACCTACACGTGGATAACCTGGCACAGATGTACTTCCATGAGTACACATGCACACACACACACACACATATACACATACACACGCACACACACACACAATGAATGAATAAATAAATAAATGAAATTAAGACATTTTATCCTACATTCATATATGTATGGGCATGACTAACTCATTTAATTGGCTATCAAAAATAAAAGTTACCAAGTTGGGACAGAAAGAGGGGCATGTTGGTGGGTGTATAAAGTGAGTTAGAGGTGGTAAATGGCAAATAATTATATTTCACTGAATAGCCATATGAAATTCTCAAAAAAGAGACAATTTTTAAGAGGAATTAATTTTTTTAAAGAAGATTTAATGGCCTTAAGAGAAATATATGTCCAAGTCCCAGTGGCCAACAGTGGCCATGATCAGTCTACTATAGCCTATTCAGAAACTCCCAGCATCCAGCTCTTAAATTTGAATGTGAACTGTCCTTCAAAGGCTCATATGCTGAAGTGGGATTCTTGGGATGTGAATGGACCATGAGGGCTCCACTGATGGGCTCATAATGTGATGGCACTGGGAGACAGAGACACAGTAGGGTCTTGTTGCAGAAAATAGGTCACTTAAATTTGCCTTTGAAGGGTTCTGGTCCTTCTCTGTGTCCTGCCAGGCATGAGGGAAGTCCCACTGCTCCTCTGTGCTGTCCTCCACATGATGCTCTGCCACTTAACTCTAACTTAAAGGCATCTGGTGCTATTTTCTGGCCTCTGCAGGTACTCCACACAGTGATGAGGTCAAGGAACTGTGGACAGAGACTTCTGGAACCATGAACTGAAATAAATCTGTCCTTGTCCTATGTTGCTTTTCTTGGGTATTTTTATCACCATAATGGAAAAGCTAAACTTCATCACTTCAGAGAATGAAAGCNTAATTTCCTTTCCTGAGTTGCTCCCTTCCTCTCATCGCTCCTCCCTCAGCATGCTGACAGACCAATGTGGTGACTCAGTAGTCAGGAATGGCGGCAGCTGCATAAAGATGGCATCTGAAAGCAACTTGCTGCTACACACCTTGGTAACAGCTGCTGCCTCTTCCTTTGCCTAGAAACCAAGCAGGCTCCCAGAGGAGCTTGAGAAGACTGGGGACAGCCAAATTGCTCACTGAACCTGGGGCAGCTAGAATAAGTCTCATTCCACCTGCTGTTTTGCTGGTCATACGCCAGCCTAAATTTCTCTACAGCATCTTTGTACCTATATAGATCCACCTCTACCTGTGATTAAGAACATAGTACATTGTGCACTGGGGACTAAACAAACCTGAAGTTGAAGCCAGCATGCCAGCACTCCTGCTTAGTCGTTGTAGCACAAAAGAAGCTTAGGCCCATGTCTTCCCATCTCCTCAATGACCAGGTGGAGAAATGAGACTACTTACATAGTCCTTACAATGTCCCAAGCACTGGCCTGAGACTCCTTATCCAGGAACTTATTTAATTCCACAGAAATCCCAGGAGGCAAGTGCTATTAAAAACTCCATTTTGCAGATGAAGATTCTGAGAGACAAAGTCATTTTTCCAAAGTCACTGGGCTTGTGAGTCGCTGAGTGACCTCTCACATCCAAATAGACTGATTCAGGTATATGTCATAGCCATAGGCTAGACAGTAAATATTTATAAATAGAGCATCCCCTTCACCCACTCGTTTTCATTTTTTAACAATGCTTCTAAAAATGTGCAAACTGGGATGCAGAGATGGCTCAGTAGGTAAACTGTTTGCCTTTCAAGCACAAGGATCTGAGTTCTATCCCTAGAATCCATGGTAAAAACAACAAATTCACCCTTGTAATACAAAATGCAAGGAAGAGATGTGGATCTGTGGGGCTCAATGGCCAGCCCGCCTAGCCTAATCAGTAAGCCAGAGGGCAACTCTGCCTCAAAAAAACACAAAGGAGCAAAGTAGAGAGAGCCTTTGGAACAAGAGTTGAGATTGTTCTCTGTCCACATGTGCATGCGTGTATATGTGTATACGCATGCACATGTGTATCTGCACAGGCATGCAGCACACATGTGTACACACACACACACTCACACGCACACACACACATACACAATACATACATGTATACAGACACAGACACACATACACACAGAGACATACACAGACATACACAGACACACAACACATGCACACGCACACACACACACACGCATACACACATACATACATGTACACAGACACACATACACACAGAGACATACACAGACATACACAGACACACACATGCACATGCACACACACACACTAGAAGCCAGTCTTCACTCATGGGCTATTCAAACATAGAACTCCTTAAACTATTATCCGTGGTACCAAGGAGATGCCACAATTCGAATATCTCAAACAAAATCAGTCCCTCAAATGAATTCCTTTTTAAGTCAGGTATGGTGGTTTATTTCCATAATCTCACCACTTGGAAGATTTAAGATGAAACTTGGCACTGGTCCAAGGCAGGTCAGGGCTACAATGTGAGACCCTGGAAAGAAAGACAGAGAGACATAAAAGAAAGGATAGTAGGGGGGAAATAGAGATAGGTGAGAAAGGGAGAGAAAGAAAAAGATGAAAAGAATAAGAGAGGGGAAAAAAGAGAAAAGAAAGAAGGGAAGAGAGGAAGAAATGAGAGGGAGGACAGACAGACAGAGACACAGACACTTTTCAGGACCATCCAAAATTAGTTACGAATCAAGTATCTGAATATGGATTTGCAGGGGCACACAAGTAACATTTACACTGAAACAACATAATTCAATGTATCTGAAAAGACAAGCCACAAAGAGCCTCAGCTCCAGGCCTGATGAGGCAGCAAGCCTCAGCACACTTCATTCCCATGCAGTCTCCCTAGACACACACACACCAAGGACCACCATGTTTTACAACGTGCTGGCAGCTTGTTAGAGATTCCATCACCAGGTAAACCAGAGGCAGTAGTGTGCTGACTCTTGGAGCTGTCCGTCAACACTCAATCTGTCAACACTTTACAGAAAGAATAGAGAGAAAAGCTGAGATAAAGACAGACCCAGCTCCATTTTGGGGACTTCAGTGTCAGAGCTTTCTTGTTTGACTGAAAGCTTTCAAGACNTCTGCTGAAGGAACTAGCTCAGCTGACATGTCCTTGTCTGTGCAGCCACACCCCCTCTGGTTCACACAGCTGTATCTCCCATAGTCCCTGCAATAGGAAGGAACAGACAAAACCATGATTACCTCAGTTATGTTCTCAGAGTAAAGCAGTTTCTGTTGCTAAAATAACGCCACATTAAGAATCCACTTCAAGGTTTTGGGCTTGATTTTGCTCCAACTATCTGTCATTCTTTCCCAGGTACCAGTGGTCTAGCCTGGTATATTAGTTAATTTTCTGTTGCTGTGATAAACACCATGATCAAAAGCAACTTAAGGTAGAAATTTATCTCATAGTTCCAAAGTGAGAGTCCACAATGGCAGCGAAGGCATGGCCGCAGATGGAACAGGAAGCTTGCTGACATTATCTTTATCTGTATGCACGAAGCATAGTGA
The DNA here is from genome assembly GCA_001675575.1 of Neotoma lepida. NCBI lineage: Eukaryota > Metazoa > Chordata > Mammalia > Rodentia > Cricetidae > Neotoma > Neotoma lepida. The sequence continues at coordinate 200,034 of LZPO01055200.1, forward strand.
GCCAGTGGGAAAGAGTGAAGCTACAAACCCTCAAAGCCCACCTCCAGTGATGTACTTCCTCCAGCAAGGCTGCACCTCCTAAAGGTCCCATGACCTCCACAAATACCGTAACCAACTGGTGACCAAGTGTTCAAGTACATAAGCCTGTGGGGGACATTTCTCACTCAAATCACCACACCCAAGAATGTGCTTTTACTGGAATGACAGAGGTCCAGGCAAACAGGCCTGAACAGGAAACGTATTCATATCTGCCAATATCCCACTGGCCAAATGGAGTCCCATGTCCATCCAGGTCAGGTGAGAGGACACTTCAGAGTCATATAACAAAGAATGTGCATGGATCTCAACAGCAATGGGCTGGTGTGTGTTTGCAAACTATGAGATACAGATGTAAAGATTCTGAAGGCAATCAGGTCTAATTATTTGGCAATTAGACCATATCCTTTGGCTAAGGCAACCTGAACAACACAAGGTAGCAGAATTTATTTCTCCAATGGAATCATATTTTCCTCCATGTGTCTGAAGCACTCTATATTTGCATGAGGAATAGAAATAGAAGCTTCCTGTGGATTTGAAGGTCAGGTAAGAAAGGCTGTCTGGACACCCTAGCAAATGAAGGAAGACAGGATTTGAACATCAGGGAAGGAGATAACANTGTCTGGAAGCCCCCCAAGTGGGGAAAGGTTTGTGGGAGGATTCTCCTACAGCCCAGGCTAGCCTCAGACTCACTATGTGGTGAGTTCACCAAGGATGATCTTGAACCCCTGATGCTCCTCCCTTCCTTCCTCCAGTGCCAGCATTATGGGCATGTGGCCTCATGCTCAGTTTGTGGTTTATAAGGTGCTGGAGATCAAACCCAGGGCTTCATGCATGCTAGGCAAGCACCCTACCAACTTAGCTGCACCCCCACACCCTTGACTCCAAATTCTGCTGAAAAATCTTCAAGGTGACTCCTCCACTAGGGCACTTCAGAATTTGGGGGAGGAGAGACAGAGTCTCAATAAGACATGGGTGAGGGATGTTGAATCATTCACAGTTCACAAATACTTAGAAAAAAAAAAAAAAAAACCTCAGAGCTAAAACTAAAATTAGGAAATTAAAGCTAAATAAGGAGATTTAGGCAGAATCATCGCCATCAAAAGCAGCAAGCATATGGGCTGTGCTGTGGAGTGGAGACCATCAAACTGAGATTAGACTGATCACCCAGAAGAGAGGGGAAACTTGCCTTTTGAAAGCCCAGATCCCAAATCTGATTTTAATGCAGCCACAGCAAGACTGTCCTGCCTTTTTGTCTAGCCTTTGGAGACAATGCCTGCTTCAGAACATTTGATGCGGCCCCTGGAAAACTTTCTACAAAGCAAAGAAAAGGGTGAGGCACACCCCCACCCCAGGATATTACTCAGTAGAAGGCACCTTTTGAAAGTGTCTCTAACAGCCTGTTGTGTGTTTTAATGAGTTGGAAGACCTGCCTCCATTGGCTGGGATTTTCAAGAAGGCTTTCTGTGGCTCCCTCTGGCTCCCACTAGTTCCTGTTTGATTCTGCATATTCATAAAACGCTCTGCAGGACACATTGCAGTTCAAAAACTTGCCTTCAGCTTTGACGACTTCAATAAGCCTATTCCTCTCCACTTGGCAGTTAATTCACTGGGCTCAGAAGACACTTCTACCGTACATTTTGAGCTGAAAGTTGGCAGAGCAAGGTGAGGGATTTCAAGGGCTAAGACCAGCCTTAGTCAGGGACAAGGGGCAAAGATTTGCCAGAGGACTCTGCCCGCTACTGATTAGCTCAGGAATGAGATGCCCTCCCCAGGCTCAGTTTGCAAAAATAGTTCTGTTTTATAGTCCCTTCCTCCTTCTGCTTTGGGAAGCTCCGTGAAGGAAGGAAGCAGCTACCAAAGGAAAAAGAGGGAGAAATGCTTAAGCAGCAATGCTTTATGGCCGAGCTGGCTGCTGGCTCAGCGTCATTCAGGTTCCTCCATTATAAAGTCGTCCTAGTATGAAGTTCAAGGCCAAGGTGACTTCCCAATTGCTTTCTAGGATTGACCTTGTCCTGGTGTCCCTGAGTCTGTGAACAGAATGACGTTTCCAGAGCACAACTCTAATCCATGGTCCCTTTATTGGGACCCAAGCAGAGCACTGGGCATCTACTGTGTGCCAGACAGTTGGGCTCCAGGCAGGTAAGGGCAAGCAAACAGATAAATTCCCTGGCTTCATGAAGCTCCTAGTCTGACAGAGGAAGCTAGGTGGGTCCAGGCGAGTACAAAGAAGTGTGGAATTATCCATAGGAGTGCTGGGAGGTGGAAGAACGCAAAGGAGGCATATAAGGGAGGAGGGCGTGTCACGGAAGGTAGTCCTGGTAGGCAATGCTTGCAATCCATTTGAAAGGAGGGTCAGGCACAAGGAGTGTGCATGTACTACCAGCACTCAGGAGGCAGAGGCAGGAGGACTTCAGGTTCCAAGGCAGCCTGGACTGCACAGTGAGACAGTGTCTCAAAAACAGACAAGCAAGCAAACAAAAGCTTTCAACAGTTCCTCGGAGATGGACTGGGGTGGGAGACAGGAAGAGGCATTTCTAGAGAAAGTGACCATCCAAATGCTTCAGCTGTCCTTAGAAAGGACAGCACTGAGGATGCAGAGAAGCTCAGCCCTTAAGAGTCCTTGCTGTTCTTCCAGAGGACCTGAGTCTCTTCTCAGCAGCCATGGCCCCTGGCCCATAACTACAGCTCCAGGGGACCTGATGGCCTCTTCTGGTCTCCTCCACAAGCGCTATATTCATGCAGAAATTCATACAGACATACACACATCACACAATTTAAAATAAAATAAAGAGCAACAGCCCCTCCTGTGTCTCAAGTCCCTGCAGGCTCTACACCCTCTCATCTTATAATTTACATTCCACCCCGAAACTCCCTTCCAACCAACACCAAACCCATCTCTAAAGCCACATGCAGCCCTTTATAGGGGAAAGAACGGCCCTTGCTTGAGCACACTTTCACATACACACACACACACACACACACACACACACACACACACACACACGTGCACATTGTAGCCATAAGTTTCTCAGGTTCTACCTGGCCCCTCAGTCCTGTGTTTCTTCCAGCCTGTCCAGCCCGTGGTTCTGCAGCCATTTGTACAATAATTGCTCAGAGGCTTATATTAATTACACACGTATGGTTCATCTTCTCACTAGCTAGCTCTTACAACTTAACCCATTTCTATAAATCGATATGTTGTCATGTGGTCGTGGCATTACCAGTCTGCTGGCATCTTGTTGTTCCTTTGGCAGTAGCTGGCTTCCCCCCCAACTCTACCCTTCTCATCTTCAGTTTGAATGCACTGCCTAACTTTATCCTGCCCTGCCATAGGCCAATGCAGCTTTATTTATTAACCAATCAGAACAACACATTTTCACAGCCTAGACATTCCACAGCAGCACACTCTCACACACACACTTACATTCTTTCACATACACTCACACACACACTCTCACACACATGCACACATTCATATACTATTTCACACACACTCTCACATTCACACACTCACTCACACACATGCATACTCTCACACACACACTCTCACACACATATGCACATTCTCATACATTCTCTCACATATACATTCTCTCACACAAATATGCACACTTTCACACTCATACTCTCTCACACACTCATACCCATACACACATATGCACACTCTCTCACACCCTCACACAAACTCTCACACACTCTCACACACATATGCATACTACAAACTCTTTCATACACATTCTCACTCTCACATTTACACACATGTGCACACTTACATAGACTCATACACACTCACACACATGTATACACTCTCACACACATATGCATACTCTCTCACACCCACTCACACACAGGCACAGTCTCACACACACTCTCACACTCAGACATACATACTCTCATACTCACACAACAGCATTATCACCACTACAGAAATATGAAGCAGATGCTGGTGCTGCTCCAGTTTCACAGGAGTAGAAACTGGGGCATGATGTGGATGCTCAACCAACAGTGATCACCAAGTAGGCTCTAGAGCTGGGATTTAAACCAAAGTCTGACTGGAAACTTAACTAGATGTTACGCAGCATGCCTCTAATATGGCAGCAAGCAGAAAGAGGAAACAGGTGAGGTCTTGACAGAAGTTGATCCACTGGTCGAGGTTGTCCCATCCAAGTTCATAGGAAAGTTTGTTGTGATTGATTAGTCATGTCTGCCATGAGTGCAGCACAGGAAGACACAGCACATGTGCTATGTATGTATTTTTAATCCTTGAAGCAACTAAATATGCACTCTAAACTCCTCCCTTGGGCCAGAAGTGTGGAGCTTATCTCTTTGTCCATAAGACTTCCTCAGCTTTCTCTGACCACTCCAGGTTTCAGTGCCATATCTGATAATGTTCCAAAGTCCCCACTCTATTGCTGATACAGTCAGAGATTAACTTAACCCAGGTCAGCTGTGTCTCCTGCCACGTTTCTTCCCACTAGGCTTTTCCTTCCCATTACTCTCACGGCCCTAACCTCCATTCTAAGGGAACTAAAGCTATCGCTTCCCTCCATACATGAAAATCATTCCCAAGTCAAGAATCCATCTCAGGTCCTTCAAAAGAGCAACATCAGCTCTTAAACACTGTCTCATCTCTCCAGCCCCTGTATTTGTATTTAAAACTACCCTTTTAAAAGTAATGAGAGCAAATTAAAACTTTTTAGAGGTATCCCATGACCCTTTCATGCATACAAAATCCAAAAGAAAAAAGAGAAAGCTCAGACTTGGCCTATTTGCTGTGGCATGGTGGCAGGAATTTTCAGCTCAGTGGCCTGACATAGCAGCCACACCAGCATCTGTTCTCATATATCTGTCTCCTATTCTGAAGTCATTTCTGCCAAGAAAACTCCAACCAAAAGATACAGGAGCTTGAGCTTGAGACTCAACACACACACACACACACACACACACACACACACACAAAAAAAACTCATTTGAATTTGAAAAATCCAAGGTCAGTTTTCCTATCAACCTGTTATAGTAACACTCACCAAACCCAGTTGAGTCCACATCAATACCCAAACCCAACAAATTTCAGCAATTTATTTTGATCACACCATCTGTACCAAAAAGAAAAAAAAAAGTAAAGGAAAAGAGCGGGTTCACCACGTGGAACTCCTTGAGGGCAGAGCTTTCTGGACAGAAGTATACATGTTCCTTTCATCCTCACGCCCCTCCCTGGCTTTGTCAATAACTAAGAATGCTTTTGAAGACTGGAAATGCTTTTAACTGTGCCTACTTTTTTTTTCTAGGCAGCCTTTAAAATCATCTCTCTGGGTCTAATTATCTTTTATAGGGTACTAATGCCTCATTCCTCTGTGTTCTCCGGTTTTAGCAGCCATCTTCCCTGCCTACAATATCACAAAACACATGCAGGCTGGGGCTCACAGGGCCAGGGGTGCTGTTACTTGACACAGAGAATGCCAGATCCCGACTCAGCTTTACCAGGTTTAACTGTGGGCAAACTCGAGTCACTCTGGCATTCTTTTCTGCACTCCATTTTGAGGACAACTCTGTATTTAACAGAAAGCAAAGCTTTCTCTGCCTTTTTTTTTGCCAAGGCAATTGAAACAGAGGCTTAGCATGCTTGCCCTGAAATCAGCTTTCCTGGGTGAAGTCTGTCTATGTCTCTTATTATCTGCACAGCCCTGCACAAAATGTGCAACCTCTCAGACCTCTACTGATGCATCTGTAGTGTGCCCCCACCCACCCATGTGAGGCAGAGCAGATGGCAAGAAGGGGCATGTCAGAACTGGGGCAGGTGTAACCTCCACAGCTCACCCCTTGTGTCCTGTGTCCAGAAGCTATACCCCATATCCTCAAAGATTCAACCCAGTGTCCCCATTTGTGCACCTAGTGCACAGACATGAGCCTGTAGGGGATGTGTCTGACCTCCTTTTCTATGGTGAGGGGTTACTTGTGCTTAAGAACAGGCAGTCACTTAGGGGGTGCTGCACTAGTGTTTGTTCAACAGGATAAATACTTTGGTTGTAAAATAATTCTCTGCCATGACATCCTCCTACCCTCTCCTTCCTTCCCAACTGTCAGGTCCAAAGGAAACTACAATTCCCCAAACCCCAAAAGGCAGTCCAAATATCCAGAAATGGACTCAACCTGAAATATAGGAGGATTTCTGATGGTTAGATAAAAAGCCAGAATCCCCCAGGAACTTGTGAAACAGGATCCCTCAACCAAAAGGGATCATTTTCCTCACAGAAGGGACATTAGGCTATCTGTGGTGCCTATTATCATATTAAAGCACATGCTGGCCTCCAGGCTCCCTCAGTATCCTAAGTACCTGGTACACATTTCAGAGTTCATGCTGGCATCCTAGGCCTTCTCACCTCCTCCCCTACCCTAAACTCCCTCAAGCTCATGGGCTTCCTTCCCGATAGCCACTCCTCCTTGTAACCCTGCTATTCTCACTACATTTCCTATCTATCTATCTATCTATCTATCTATCTATCTATCTATCTATCTATCTATCTTCCCAGCTCTTGCTTCTCTCAATATATATCCTCTAGTCTCTATCACCTCCTCTTCTCCCCTCTCTCACAGATAGTCCTGGCCAGGTCCAGTCTGCCATCCACGGTCAATCTACTTCTTTCTCTCTCTGCTCTGGACTCCTCCAGATACCTCTGGCTGTTTTCTCTCTCAATTCTACAATAGAAACCTTCCCCTTAATACCATGGGGCTACCATGGAGCAGTTGTCAGTTTATACACCAACAAACAGCTGAATGTGCCTCATAATAGAAGAAGGATGAATGAGGACAGACAGACACTGGAGTGACCACTGCCATAGGCCCACTGAGCTTGTCATCCCTGTCATGGCAAATGAGAAAAGTTTAAGTAAACTCAGGATTGCTCATTTTTCTTCTGGATTTTTTGGGTGTGTGTGTGTGTAAAGGGGTCATGGGATGCCTNTAAAAAGGTTTGATTTGCCCTCATTACTTGAACACATGGTTTTAAATACAAATGTGAGGGCTTGAAAAGATGCTTAAGAACAAGCACTGTTATTGTGAAGGACCTCAGTTCCATTCCCAACATGTGCCTCAGGTGGCCCACAAATGTCTAGGCCTTCAGCCTAGGTGATCAGATGTTGCTGGCCTCCACAGGTGGCTGTACTCATGTGCACACATCACACTCTGACGTATGCATAAAAGTTAACATCAAAAACAATTTTCAAAATAAAAACACAGTTCCCTGGCTTCTCATGGGGAAAAAATGTCAAAACAGCACCTTTCTGGGTTCACTGCCCCCACTGCAGCCATCAGATGAGAGGCAGCTCCTCTCAGGCCCTCTGGGCCCTCTTCCCGTGCCTCTGCATTTGCCTCACCAGCCTAACCCTGGTAGATATCTGAGGTTATTACCCTCACCTTCTGCTATGGTTGAGAAATATGTTCCCCATGGCCCAGTTATTAAAAATCTGGTTTTCCTTGTTCTTGGCACTCTTGGGAGATCATGGAACTTTGGAGGTGGGGCCTCCTGGGAGGTCTTCAAGTCATTAGAAATATCTTTGGAGGAGATACTGGGGCCCTAGCTCTTTCCTTCCCTTCTCTTTGGACTCTGAACTGTGAGGTGAGCAGCTTTGCTCCACTGTGTTCTTCCCTATAGTGATGTACCCACCTGTCACAAGCCAAAAACAATGGGGCCATGAGCCAAAGCTTCCAAAACCGTTAGCAAATGTTCTCATTGTAAGTTGATTTCCCTTGGATATTTGTTATAGTACCAGACAGCTGACAAACACAACCTGTCTCCCAGGAAGGAAGAACCCCACATTCAGACCCATGCAGGCAGATCTGAGACAAGCTACTTCCTGTGTCCAGCTTGGTGTCCCCATTCATTTGATGGAGACTGACTAGACTTCAGCCAAGAATATGCATTGGAGGCTGCACATGAGATTCCATCTGGACAAATTCCGCCGCTCTTGTTTTTATGAACCCTCACTTTAAACACCCCGTACTTCCAAAAATGACCTTCCTGAAGAGGGGAACAGGTGTGCCTATTTGAAGGACATACTTGTTGAACTTGCCATAACAATGAACAACAAACTGAGTGATACTTCTCTTGAAATGTGGTTGCTCAGTTCAAAACTGAAGTGCAACAGGATTTCTCACTTCATGATGCTCCGAGATTCAGTCCCATGTTTACTCTAGCACCTGGTAGGTGCTAAGACTGGGTTCTCCCACTGCCCAGCCTTTGCTCCCATCTCTCTTCATCATCTATGGGTGATGTGCCTCTGTGCCTCTTGTGAGAGTATCCGTATTTGAACGAGGACCCACTCAGCTATGCATAAACTCAACCATGGCAGCATGACACTGTTCAAAATAGGCTAAGTGGAGTCATTCAGATGAAAGTGGTTTTTTCCTCATTAACAGCTGACAGCATCTAAGAGTTGCAGTCATTTGGGAGTCATTTGCTGATCACTAACTAATATCAGATTACAAGTGTGGGGGCTGGGGAAGTGGCTGGGTCAGTAAAGTGCTCACATGTAAGCATGAGGACTGAGTTTGATCCCCACAACCCGTGTTTAAAAGTCTGCCATGCCAGTATACATTTGTAATCCCAGAACATGGAGAGCAGAGACCCTTGCCAGCCACTCCAAGCTACTTGGGGAGTTCCAGGACAATGAGAGATTCAGTATCAGAAATAACAAAGTAGGATTAGAGAGATGGCTCAGCAATTAAGAACACTTGAGACTCCTCTGGAGGACCTGAGTTCAACTGCCCAACATCTCTGTTGGGCTGCTTACAACTACCTGTAACTCCAGATCCAGGGGATCCAACACTCACTTCTGACCTCTGAAGGCATCTGCACCTATGTAGCACACATTTACACAGACACAGACACAGACACACACACATACACACACACACACACACACATACACACATACAAATAATTAAAATAAAATGATCTTTAAAAAATAATCAAAGTGGACAGTCCGCGAAACAGCAGCCTCTATGTGAATGCATGCATGTGCACACACTCACGTTTTGGGGTTGTATATAATGCAAAGACCACAAAGACTTTACAGTCTTGCATATCAGCTCTCTATTCTTGGGGCTGATTTCAAGCTAAATCCACCAGAGTTCTGTATTGCAGAGGTATTTGGCGGAATTCCAGTAAGAATCAGCTGCCTGACGCCTAACAGAAACACCTTTATGGAGCAAAGTGATGAGCCTTCAAATATTTGTACATTTTTGAGACTAAGAGAATAGCTGGTGGATCAGCCGGGCTAATAATCAGTAAGGTCCTGCAAGTACAATTTTCTCTTCCCCCAATTTTTTCTAAACAAAATCTGCAAAGAGAAAAGGCACTCAGCCACATCTCCATGAGCTGCTGGGTCCCCGCTCACCCGGGAAGGGAGAAGCAACACTGCAAAACAGCTCAGAGTAATAGAATCACCTTGAGACCCGTAGATGCCCAAGATGGGATTCTGCTCTCCTAGGAGGAACATTCCCAAAATGCGTTGAATAGAGAGAGCCTGCTCTAATTACCTGGGAAGACTGCAATGCATTAACAAGAGGTTCAACTTTTTCTGGGAGATGAAGTCCTAAGAGTGCTCTAGACAAGACAAGACATGTTCTTTGTTCCCTCTGAGATGGTAAAGCCTCGTCAGACAGAGAAGACAAAAGGCCCCAGGGTAGCAAGCAGATTCCCACTCAAAGAATTCACCCAGGCTGCCCTCTTAAAACACAGTTCCAGCCTGGACATGTAGCATCCAGCCTGTTCATCAGCATTCTCTAGTGACACGTGTTGAAAGGCCTGGTCAGTAAGGCCTGGATCAGGAAACTATTTCTCTAATTCAACTTGAGAGTCCATCAGTCATGCCTGCCCGTGAACCTTTCATAATATTAAAGACAGACTCTGCACATATACTTCCAATAGGGTGCTAGCTTCCAGATCTTTCCAAAATGATGATGATAATAAAATAACAACAATAATAACAGTAACAGTTTTTCAGAGTTAGGAGCTTTCTCCTCACCACAGCAGCCTGGGGCGGGGAAGACTTCTCGGATTATCAAATTCATAGATGTGTATATTGAAGCAAGGAGAAAGTACTGGGGAGGATTCCTCTGATGGCAAGTGAGAGAAATCTGAGTCTAGATTACAGGAGAGAAAATAGGATGTATTCACTCATGAAAGTAGGAAACATGACAGAATCTTCCAGAAGTTGGAAGAGCTGTGTCGAAGCAGGAACCCGAGATCAGTGCTGGACTCTCGATTTCTCTCATCCTCCTGCCCTGTCACTATTATCACTCATCCCTTCTTGGTCTTATCCTCTATGGCTGCACAGGACCCTCCAAGCTTGACATTGCTCATTCTGTCCTGCATTTTTCATCCACAACTCATGACACTCTTTCTAGCCATGAAGAAAACAAGTGATGAGACATATGTAACTACACAGACCACAGTGCATCCCTGTACTAGACTTTTCCTTTTGGTCCACCAACCAGTTTCCAAATCATGATTCAGAGACGTATTGTTAGTTTTGAATGTTCAGCCTAGCTTAGGCTTGTTTCTGGATAGCTCTTTTAACTTAAATTAACCTGTTTTGTTTTTTTTTTATCTACCTTTTGCCTTGGGGCTTTTTTCTCTTTTTTCCTTCTGTATATCTTAATTTCACTGCTTCTCGTGCCTGGCCAGAGGGTGGCTGCCTGGCATCTGGTTTTTCAATCTTCTCCTATTTATTCTTTCTGCCTACCAGCCACACCTAGCTTTTCTCTGCCTAGCTATTGGCCATTCAGCTCTTTATTAGACTATTCAGGTGCCTTAGGTAGGCAAGGGGAAGAAAATGCAACACATCTTTACGTAATTAAACACAAATCCTTACATTGTTAAACAAATGCAGCATAAACAAATGTAAAATATCTTTGCCTAGTAAAAGTAATATTCCACAACACATCCCTGAGTTATAAGTAATGGGATGTATGTGATTACACAGACACGACCACAGTGCATCCCTGAGTTATATGAAACCACAAGATTCATCCTCTGTGAGACTTTGCTCCCCTCTGCTGGCTTGGTGAAGTAAAAGGCCACATTAGCAATAGAGGATGACATTTCTAAGAGCTGATAGCCTCTAGTTTACAGCCAGGACAGAAAAACAAACAAATAAACACAAAACACTAAACCTTGATATGGTCAAGGGTGAGCAAGTGATTTCTCTAATAACCTCGGTGGGTCTGAATGAAGATTTTTCCAGAGTTGAACATCAGATGAGAATACAACCCTAGCCCACACCACAACTATAGCTGTGAGACCCCAAAGCAGCAGGCCCATCTAAGCCCTGCCATGCTCCTGACCCACTGTGAGGTGATAAATATGTTTCTTCTGGATCCTTCTGTTACTCTCACCTGCTACACAGCAATAGCGGCTCTAGTGAAGCAAGNCCTTCCCCAGGGTTCTACATCTGCAGCACAAATCTGTATTTTACCAGAAAATAAATGTTAATATGGATTCTACTTAATGAAAATGACTAAACCNTTGACAGTATTGCTGCCACTAGCAGTGAGAAAATGTGACTCAAAGATAGTATTTTTTTAATCCAAAATTGACCTTCATTTCCATCAAGTCGCCCAGTGAGAGCACTTGGCTATGCATGTGTTAGCAGCCATCACATACACGTCCATACTCTAAGCCATGAAAAACATCCCCGTGCCATAAGCTATGCTGTGATAAAAGTCATTGTGGAAGCCAGAGAATGCTGTAAAATGAATGGCATATCCCCAAAGTTGTCACAAACACCAAACACAGGAACCTTTTCCCTTAAAATTATGAATAGTAAAGACTAAAATTTTCAATCACAACAAATTTAGATGAGGTGACTTTAATTGCTGTATAAGCTAGAAATAATGTGTGTGCTAAAATCCAATACTATCTGCACAGGAGAAAACAGTTGTATATTTTCTTTTTTCTCTTCTCTTCTCTCTCTCTCTCTCTCTCTCTCTCTCTCTCTCTCTCTCTCTAAATAATTAACAGTTGTGTATTTTTACCATGACTTTGCCGTGTCTTTACTAGGAATGTCCACTCTGCATCTCAGTTAATCTTTGAATGTGACCTAACTTCTTTGTAGATGACAATATTCTGTCACAATGCCAAAAGGTTTAAGACCCCTGATTTACATGGATGAGATCATTAACTATAAAAAAGGTATATTGTGGTGATATATTGTGCACCCCAATAAAACTTATCTGGGGATCAGAGGACAGACACAGCCACTAGATTAGACATAGAGACCAGACAGTGATGGCACACACCCTTAATCCTATCACTTGGGAGGCAGATCCATCTGGATCTCTGTAAATTCAAGGCCACACTGGGAACAGAACCAGGCATGGTGGCACACACCTTTAATCCCAGCACTTGAGATCTCATACCTTTGCTTGGGAAGCACNCACCTCTTTAATCTCAGTAAATAAGATGGCAGGGCAGAAAAAGGTATATAAGGCATGAGGAAACAGGAACTCGATCCTGAGGATTTCCTGGAGGTAAGCTAGTGGCAGCAGCAGTTCAGCTGAGACTCTCAGGGGTGAGGATTCAGAGGCTTTCAGTCTGAGGAAACAGGATCTGCTGAGGAGTTTTCGAGGTGAGGTTGGCTGAGTCTTTTTCTATTCCTCTGATCTTTCAGTTTTCACCCCAATGTCTGGATCTGGGTTTTTTTATTAATGAGATCTTTTAAGATTCGTGCTACAGTATATTCACACTGTCCTTCTAGGACTTGGGCAAAAGGGAGGGGAATCAATATTTACAAGTGTGCAAAGATATTTATTTATTGTTTTCTCATAGCAAAAATAAAAATTTGGGAAAACTTCAAGAAGCAGTTTGGGAAAGAAGCATCTTGTGAAGTAAAAACCTGCAAGTTAGGAGAGTGTGGGGAAAACCGGGGTCTGAGACCCAGGGCTGGCTGATAAAGGGACCAGAATAAAAAGGGTGGTTGGCTGGAGAGGTGGCTCAGAAGTTAAGAGCACTGGCTGCTCTTGCAGAGGACCTGGGTTCAGTTTCCGGCACTCACATGGCAGCTTACAAATACCGGTAATTCCAGTTCCAGTAGATCCAACACACTCTCCTGGTATCCATAGGNACTGCATTCCTGCAGGCAAGACATACACATGAAAAAACATAAAATAAATAAATAAATAAATAAACCTTGTTCATTAAACAAAATGAAACTCCCAGCCAAGTTCACAAAGGTTCCTATACTTTATAAAGTCTAAGTTTATGGACCTGCAGAGGCACTCTGCTGCATGTTTAGTTCCACTCTGTAAAGCTGGAAGTATTTGAGCCTACAGCTGTGACTTCTGTCTTCAGTGGGTGAGTATAACATTTGGCTCACTTATAACTTCTTTCTGTTTTGTTGTATATTTCCTATTTGTTTTAATTCTACACCACAAGCTCTTTCTTCTCCAATTGTCAGTGGCCCTGATGAATTGTGTTTCCAAGACAGAGTTCACTGATAGATGCAGATAAAGGTTCAAGTGGCTTTTCTCTGCATCTGCTCTAAGCTGAAGCGCTGCCTCCACCAGCCTTGAGGAGGTCAGTTACAGCTGAAGCTCACATGCCCACGAAACTCGCAGAATTTCCACCATCAGCAGACCAGTATTCAGAGCTGGTAATCATTGCTGAAGAGCTTTCCCATCATTACCAAATGCTCCACAGCACTCTGGCATCTCCTCACTATATATTCTATTAGTCACTCTTACAGGTACCATGTTATGACAACCAAAGTATCTCTAGACAGTACCAATTGCAAAATGGAACAATTGAGAGCTACTTATATAGAAATAACTATGGTAATGTCATAGAAATTGGTGCTAAGTTAGAAGAGAGTGGCACTGGTGTGTTCTATTTCATCAGGAGCCAAAAGACTGTTTTCTTTGTTTAGGTTATTTCACAGCCTTTGAGGACACCTGAATGGTTCAGGACACCTGAACGGTTCACAGTTTTAAAAAAAACAAAAAACAGAAGAGGTTGCTGTGGGGGCCTGCCCCACTGAGAATTTAGGTCTCCAGAGAAGGGACAACCTAGAACCAAGGAAAGGTAAGAGGGTGCTGCCTGCCCGTTCTCCAGCCTCCCTTTCCCGAGACAATCAGACACAGCAGGGGGTCGTGCCAAGCAGGAACTCATTTATTAGGAATCAGCAAGCTCTTTTACAGCATAAAACCACAAGGGGGGGGGATGTCCTGTCGGGCCAATCAGCTTAAAGGTCACCTGATCAAGTGCCTGGTCTACATTATCCACAATGTTGTCCAGGAGGGGGAATCATGTGTTGACGTCATCTCTCCCGATCAATTATATTTTTTGTAAACAATTGGGTTCCTCCCTCCTTGCCTCCTCCCAGTGCCAACTTTACTGGCACATAGTTTCGTAGGCCCCCACAGGTTGTAACCTGGCTCAGTCAGTAAACTGCTTGCCACGGAAGCTGAGGACCTGAGTTCCATCCCAGTACCCCTATAAAAAGCCAGGCACATGGTTTATGCCTGTACTCCCAATGCTGAGAAGGCAAACAGCAGGGTCCTTAGGGTTTGCTGAGCAGTCAGTCCAGTCAAATCAGTGATAGACTCTGTCTCAAAAAACAAGGTGAAAAGTAATTGATGAAGATAATCAGTGTCAACCTCTAGCCTCCCCACCAACACAAACACACATAGCCTTCTCATACACATGTGCATACATGAACACATACACACACACCAGAAACATAAACTTGTATCTTCCAGAAGAACTTTTTTTACTTTTATTGAAAATAGATTTTTCCCCTCACGTAATATATCCTGATTACAGTTTCCCCTCCCTCTACTCCTACCAACTCCTCCCACTTCCCCTCCCATTCTGATCCACCTCCTTTCTGTCTCTCATTAGAAAGCAAACAAGATTCTATGGAATAATAATAAAATATAATAAGACAAAAGAAAAACTAACACAAAGGAACTGGACAAAACAAACAGAAGAAAACAAAGCCAAGGAGAAGGCACAAGAAACAGAGACTCACTCGTTCACACATTCAGGAATCCTGTAAAAACACTAAACTGGAAGCCATAATATATACACAAAGACCTGTAGTGTAAAAAGACAGAAGAAAAATATATAAATAAAATTTAAAAATAAGATAAAATTGGGGTGGGGGTTAACATGACATCATGAGACAAGGAACTTCCAAATGTGCCATTGAGCTTGTTTTCTGTTGGCCATCACTGCTGGTTATACAGCCCCACTCCACTTGATCCTCCCACTCCAGTTTTCCTCATACATTTGTAACTATCTGTTCTATTTCCCTTACCTAGGGAGGTCTATCTAACACACACACACACACACACACACACACACACACACACACACACTGGTCCCTTACACAGTGCCTAACCTGTCTTGGTTATCATTTACTTAACAGCTAACACCTATAAGTGAATACACACCACATTTTTTAAATTACTGAATAATAATCTATTATGTAAATACATTACACTTTCTTTATCCATTCTTCAGTTGAGGGACATGGCATTCATTTCCAATTTCTGGCTATTATGAATAGAGCAGCAGTGAACATAGCTGAGCAAGTGTCTCTGTGGTAGGATGAAGGGACCTTAGCATATATGCTCAAGAGTGGTATAGCTGGATCTGGAGGTAGATTGATTCCCATTTCCTGAGGAACTACCACACTGATTGCCATAGTGCCTATACAAGTTTGCACTCCCACAAGCAATGGAAGAGTGCTTGCTCCATGAGACAAGAAACCTCCAAAGATGCCATTGAGTTTGTTTTCTGTTGGCCATCACTGCTGGTCATGCAGCCCCACTCCACTTGATCCTCCCACTCCAGTTTTCCTCATACATTTGTAACTATCTCCCCTTGCTCCACATCCTTGACAGCATGAGCTGTCACTTGTGTTATTGATC
Organism: Neotoma lepida; assembly: GCA_001675575.1. Classification (NCBI taxonomy): domain Eukaryota; kingdom Metazoa; phylum Chordata; class Mammalia; order Rodentia; family Cricetidae; genus Neotoma; species Neotoma lepida. The sequence goes on from LZPO01055200.1 coordinate 216,006, forward strand.
TTAGCCATTCTGACAGGTATAAGATTGAATCTCATTGTNGTTCTGATTTGCATTTCCCTGATGGCTAAGAATGGTGAACATTTAAGTGTTCCTCAGTCATTTGAGTTTCCTCTATTGAGAATTCTCTGTTCAGATCTGTAACCCATTATTAATTTGGGTTATTTGTTTTCTTGATATCTAGTTTCTTGAATTCTTTTTATATTTTGGATATTAGTCCTCTATTGGTTATGGAGTTGGTAAAATCTTTTCCTATTCTATAGGCTGCTGCTTTGTTCAAATGATGATGTTCTTTGTCAAGAAGAAACTTTTCATTCTCATGAGGGCCCGTTTATTAATTGTTGATCTTAGTGTCTGTGCTATTGGTGTTCTGTGTAGAAAACTGTCTCCTATGCCAATGAGTTCCCCACTTTCTCTTCTATCAGGTTCAATATACCTGGCCTTATATTGAAGTCCTAGATCCATTTGGAGTTGAGTTTTATTCAGGGTAATAAGTATGGATATATTTGGATTTTTCTACATGCAGCCATCCAGTTTGACAAGCACTTTTAATTGCATATTTCTGTGCTCTTTATCAAAAATCAGGTGTCCATAGATGTGTGGATTTATGTCTGGGTCTTCAATTTGATTTTATTGATCAACATGTCTGTTTTTGTGCCAATACCATGCTGTGTTTTTATTACTACAGCTCTGTAGTACAACTTGAAATGGGGGATGGAGATATCTCCAGGAGTTCTTTTTTTATTCAAGATTATTTTAGTTTCCTGGGTTTTGGTTGGTTGGTTGGTTTTTTTTTTCCTTTATTTTTGTTTTTGTTTTCGTTTTGATGTGTGTGTCTGTGTGTCTGTGTGTGTCTGTGTCTCTGTGTGTCTGTGTGTCTGTGTGTTTTCATATGAAGCTGAGAATTGTCTTTTCAAGATCTGTGAAGAACTGTGTTAGTAGGAATTGCATTAAATCTGTAGATTGTTTTTGGTAGAATGGCCATTTTTACTATGTTGATGTTACTGATCCATGAGCATGAGAGATCTTTCCATATTCTGATATCTCTAATTTCTTTCTTCAGTGTCTCAAAGTTCTTATCATACAGGTCTTTCCCTTGCTTGGTTAGAGTTACCCCAAAACATTTTATATTATTAGAGGCTATTATGAAAGGTGCTGTTTCCCTGATTTCTTTCTCAGTCCATTTGTCATTTGTACANGGGAGGTGTATGGATTTTTGTCAGTTAAATTTGTATCCAGCAGCTTTGCTAAAGGTGTTTACCAGTGGAGTTGTAGGAGTTTCCCAGTGGAGTTCTTAGGGTCTCTTCATCTGCAAATAAAGATACTTTGACTTCTTCCTTTCCAATTTGTATCCCCTTGATCTCCTTCAGTTGTCTTATTGCTCTAGCTAAGACTTCAAGTATTATATTGAATAGGTATGGAGAGGGTAGACAACCTTGTCTTGCTCCTTGTTTTAGTGGAATTGCTTTCATTTTCTCTCCATTTAAGTTGAGCCATTTTACTGCTACATTTTTTGTTATTATTATTAATTATTATTACTATTAAACAATAATATTTGGTTTTACCCTAGGTCCCTGAGCTATCTAGTCTCTTTAGTCACCAAGCTTGCCAGATATAGGTTCCATCTTGTGGAGTGGGACATTTGTATGAGTCAGGGTTTTCTAGGGTAACAGAATTTAGAGAATGAATATATATATATACATGAATATATGTATATATATGATTTATTGAAATAATTTACAGCTGTGGTCTAGCTAATCCAATAATGGCTGACTATAAACAGAAAATCTAAGAATGTGGTAGTTGCTCAGTCCATGAGGCTGGATGTCTCAGCTGATCTTTAATATCTGCTGGAATCATGAAGAAGTAGATTCTAGTACCAGTGAAGGAATGGATTTGCTAGCAAGGCAAGAGTAAGCAAAGAACAGAAGCTTCCTTCATATCCTTATATAAGTTTCCAGCAGGTGTGGACCAGTTTAGATCTGGAATAAAGGTGTGCCTTCCTATCTCAAAGATTCAGATTAGAAATAGATCTTCTTACTTCAAATTAAGCAGAAATCCCTCACAGGTTTTAATTAATTCCAGATGTAGTCCTATTAATAACCAAGAATCGTCATCACATGTAATATTTGGTTTTACCCTAGGTCCCTGGGCTATCTAGTCTATTAATAACCAAGAATCGTCATCACATGTAGTATTTGGTTTTACCCTAGGTCCCTGGGCTATCTAAGTCTCTTTGATCACACAAGCATTGTCAGGTATGGATTCCATCTCATGAAGTGGGCCTTCAGTCAAATCAGATATTGGTTGATTACTCCCAGAAACTTAGTGCTACCATTTCACTAGCATATCTTGTAGGCAGAAGACCATTGTATATTAAAGGGTTTGTGGCTGAATTGATGTTTACATTTCTCCTTTGGTAGCATTCAGAGTGTCTTCCTGTGCCAAAGACACCCTCACATAGGTGTGAAGGCTCTAGGTGGGCACCTGCTCAACTTCTCCATGTTCAATGAGTTCTGTAGGTGTTGAGTTGAGCAATGAGGCCTTGCTATCAGTTTATGGAGAGCATCTTAGTAACAGCCTGGGTTGTTTGGGAGTTCCCATGGGACCCCTTTGGCCAACAATTCAATTGCAACCCAATCCTGGTACTGAAAGCTTCATTTGGTGACAAAAGATGGCCAGCTGAGACTCTGTCTGTGCCATTATTTGGCAATTTCATTTAGATCTCCTGCTTACATAGTGTATTTAAGGAANCTTCTACTGTATTAGGATTCCATACTACCCCTCAAATAGCCATTAATTTTAGCTGTCTCCATTTCCCCATATTCCCTCCCTTGTCCCCCTTTTCCCCACTCCACTTGATCCTCCCACTCCAATTTTCCCTGAGCCTGAGAACAGTGATTTGATAGAGACATATTAATTAGGGCTGAGAGGGTTCCAAGGTCTCTCACTCTCTGCATATTGTCTGGCTGTGGGTCTCTGTATTTGCTCTTTCTGCATCTAATGAAATGACCAATGGTGTTTTTCTTTCAGTTTGTTCTTATGGTAGATTAAATTTATTGATTTACATATGTTGATCCATCCATGCATCTCTGGGATGAAGCCTACTTGATTATGGTGGATGATATTTTTGATGTGTTCCATGATTCAGTTTGCAAGTATTTTATTGAGAATTTTTGCATCTATGTTCATAAGGGAAATTGGTCTGTAATTTTTCTCTTTCTTTGTTGAGTCTTGATGTGGTTTGGGTATCAGGGTAACAAATGAATGAATTGGACAATGTTGCTTCTGTTTCTATTTTGTGGAGTAATTTGAGGAGTATTGGTATTAGCTTTCCTTTGAAAGTCTGGTAGAATTCTGTGCTAAACCCACCTGGCTCTGGGCTTTTTTTGANTTTTAATGACTGTTTCTATTTCACTAGGGTTTATAGGTCTGTTTGAATTTGCTTATCTGATATTGATTTAACTCTGGTAAGTGGTATATATGGAGAAAATTATGCATTCTTTTAGATTTTCTAATTTGGTGAAGTACAGGTTTTTAAAGTATTCCCTAATAATTCTCTAGATTCCCTTGGTGTCTGTTTTCCTACCTCCTCTTTTCATTTCTAATTTTGTTAATTTGGATATTCTCTCTCTGCTGTTTAGTTTAAATTTTTGTTCTAGAGTTTTCATGTGTGCTGTTAAGTTGTCAATATGAGATCTCTCCAACATTTTTATGTAGGCATTTAGTGCCATGAACTTGCCTCTTAGAACTGCTTTCATGATGCCCTATGTGTTTGGGTATGTTGTTCATTTTTATTCTAGAAAGTCTTTAATTTCTTTCTTAACTTCTGTCTTGATCCATTTTTTCATTCAGTAGTGAATTGTTCTGTTTCCATGAGTTCATAAGCTTTCTGTTATATATCTGTTGCTGACATCCAGCTTTAATTCATAGTGGTCAAATAAGATGCAGGGAGTTATTTCAATTTCTATGTGTCTGTTGAGACTTGCTTTGTGTCTGAGTATGTGGTCAGTTTTGGAGAAAGTTCCATGAGGTGCTGAGAAGGTATCATTTTTTCTGTTCAGATGAAATGTTCTATAAATATCTGTTAAGTCCATTTGGTTTATAATGTCAGTAGGCCTCAGAATTTCTCTATTTAGTTTTTGTCCAGATGACCTGTCTACTGGCAAGTGTAGGGTATTGAAGTCTTCCACTCTCAGTGTGGGAGGGTCAATATGTGGTTTAAGCTATGGTAGTTTTCTTTTATGAACTTGGGTGTCCTTGTGTTCAGTGCATAGATGTTAAGAATTGCAATGTTCTCTTGGTGGGTTTTTCCTTCCCTATCTCTTCTGATTCATTTTGGTTTGAAGTCCATTTTGTCAGATATTAAAATAGCTACACCAGCCTGTTTCTTAGGTCTGTTTGCTTGGAATATGTTTTTCCATCTTTTTACTGTGAAGTGGATATCTATCCTTGATGTTAAAGCATGTTCTTTAGATGCAACAGCAGGATGGATCCTGTTTTAGAATCGACCCTGTTAGTTTTTGTCTTTTTTTTTTTTTTTTTTTTTTTTTGGATTTGAGAACTTCAATGTTGAGAGATATCAATGAGTACTGTTTTTTGATTCTTCTTATTCTTTGCTGTGGGGTGTGTGTGTGTGTGTATGTGTGTATGTGTGTGTGTGTGTGTGTGTGTGTTTCCCCTCTTGATTTGCTTGTTTGGAATTATTTATTCCTTGTGTTTTCTTGGATGTGGTTAACCTCTTTAGGTTGGAGCTTTCCTTCTATAACCCTGGATTTGTAAATAAAGATTGCTTAAATTTGGTTTTATCATAGAATGTCTTCTTTACTCCATCTACAGTGATTGAAAGTTTTCTGGGTATCGCAGTCTGAGCTGGCACCTGTGGTCTCTGAGTCTGCAGCACATCTGTCCAGGTCCTTCTGGCTTTTAGAATCTCCACTGGGATGTCAGGTGTAATTCTAATAGGTCTGCCTTTATTTGTTACCTGGTCTTTTTTCGCTTGCAACTTTCAATATTCTTTCTTTGTTCTGTATGCTTAGTGTTTTGATTATTATGTGCCAAAGGGAATTTCTTTTCTGGTCTAGTCTATTTGGTGTTCTGTCTGCTGTGGTGATTATATTGTGTCCCCCAAAATAAAACTTATCTGGGGTCAGAGAACAGGACAGCCACTAGATAGACATAGAGGCCATAAAATGGTGGCACACATGCCTTTAATCCTAGCATTCCAGAGGCAGAGATCCGTCCAGATCTCTGTAAGTTCAAGGCCACACTGGAAGCAGAGCCAGGCATGGAGGTACACACCTTTAATCCCAGGACTTGAGATCTATGTCTTGTTTGGGAAAGATACATGCCTTTAATACCAGGAAGCAATGGCAGGAAGCAAAAAGGTACATAAGGCATGAGAACCAGAAACTAGAAGCCTCTTAAGTTTTCAGGCTTTGAGTAGTAGTTGAGCTGAGATCCATTTGGATGAGGACTCAGAAGCCTGCAGACTAAGGAAACAAGATGAGCTGAGGAGTTGGCAAGGTGAGGTTGGCTATGGCTTGTTCTGTTTCTCTGATATTTCAGCATTCATCCCAATATCTGGCTCTGGGCTTTTAATTAATAAGACCATTTTAAGATTCATCTTACAGTCTTGCACCTTGATGGGAACCTCCTTCTTTAGATTAGGGAAATTTTCTTCTATGGTTTTGTTGAAAATATTTTCTGTTCCTTTGACCTGGGTTTCTTCTCCTTCCTCTATTCCTATTATTCTTAGATTTGGTCTTTTTTTTATTGTGTTCCAGATTTCCTGGATTTGTTTAGATTTAACATTTTCTTTGACTAGGGTATCTGTTTCTTTTATTGTGTCTTCAGTGCCTGAGATTCTCTCTTCCATCTCTTGGATTCTGTCTCTGAGACCCCTGTTGGAGTTCCTAAATCTTTCATTTCCAGATTTCCTTCAATTTGGGTGTTCTTTATTGATTCTTTTTCCACCTTCATATCTTGAACTGTTTTATTCATTTCCTTCCACTATTTGTTTGTATTTTTAGAGATTTCTTTAAGGGATTTATTCATTTACTCTTTAAGGACTGCTATCTTATTCACAAACACTATTTTAAAATTTCTGTCTTGTCTTTCAGCTGTGTTGCAATACTCAAGACCTACTTTGGTAGGGTTGCTAAGTTCAAGTAGAGACAAATTGTCTTGGCTGTTTTGATTGTGTTTTTACTCCTGCATGTATGCATCTACACGGACGATTTGGGTTTGGGAAGATTGTAATTCTGGGTGCTGATGTCTGATCTTGTCTTTGTTGGGTGTTTTGTTCCTTGGTTTCTCCTGCTCTCTCTGGTCCTTAGGAAAGTATGTGGCTGTGTGTTGCCTAGTAGGAANTTCTTCTGGGATCCGAATAGGTGGGACCCCTGGGGGATCTGGGTAAATGGGTTCCTAGGTGTTGGGAGCTGGTACTTAGGAATGGGGATAGACTAGGAGGGAGGGTCTAAGGGAGACCTTAGGAGGAGGAAAGCAGGGTGTTTCTCCAAGATTTGCTTAGTTTCCATAGAATGAGGAGACACAATAACAGGTGGTCTGCTACAGAGCTGGGGGTGAGACTGGGGGATTCAATATGGAGGAGAGGAGGGAGAGTGAAGAACCTACCTGCTTCAATGGCCAATTTGCTTCTCTGTCAGTTTTGGCTTCTTTTGGGTTCCCAGAGAAAGCCTGTTGGAACTGTGGGCTAGGATAAAGCAATGGGAGCATTAGAAGGGGATATCTGTGTGATCCACTAGAGATAAGGACAGAGGGGAAGGGAGGCTGCCACAGGTGGTCTTCTACAGGGCTGGAAATAAGACTGGGGGATAGGATTTGGAAGAATGGGAGAAGAGGTGAAGATCTGCAGTTAGCCTGCCTGTTTGCCTGGCTGGAGTGGCCTCCTGTATCTTCTAGAAGAACTTATTAAAGATCATGAAGAAACAACAGAAAATTCCTGGCCTCTAAGCTGCTTTTCCTCCATCCTGTGCCCATGCAGACATCACTAGTTGATCATAGCTCAGCTGCAAAATTTTTACTACAAAACACTAGCTTTGTCAATGGACTTCAGTTGAAACCTACTTTGTGTCCTTTTACCTAGTTAGTTAGTTAGCTTGTTTGTTGTTTGTTGTCAACTTGACACAAGCTAGAGTCATCTGGGAAGAGAGAATGTCAATTAAGAAAATGCCTACATCAGATTGTCCTGGAGCCTGTATGATATTTGTTAATCAATGATTGATATGGGAGGGTCTAACCTATTGTGGATTGACCACTAATGAGTAGTTGGTCCTGGGTTGTGTAAAAAAAAAAAGTATAATCCAAAGTCTTCTGAGAAGAGGTGGCATCAATTAAGAAAATGCCTATGTCAGACTGGCCTGTAGGCAAGTCTGAGGAGCATTTTCTTGATTAATGATTAATCTAGCCCACTGAAAGTAGGTCTTGAGTATTGCCACTCTCAAATATTATTATAGGACCAGCCTTAATAATATTCTTCCCAGGGGCCCAGAAGAGAAACTACGAATGGCAAGAACTATTTTCGGGAAAAGAAGCTAAGTATACTGAGCTCTTTTGTCTGTCTACTCTATTCCTCTGGGATAAAATCCTATCTGCACAGCTATAGTTCTGTGCTCAAGCCTAGTTCCTTTCTTGCCTGATTTCTCTCTACCTTTATCTGTTGTCTCCTCTAAGTTTTATAGTAATTCTCTCATCTTAATTCTGCATCATCTAGGTCTTTCTCATCTCGTTCCTACTCATCTAGTACTTCCCCATCTGGCTCTTCCTCATCTTCCATCTCATCCTTCTAGTTCTCCATCTCGTTCTCCCATTCTCTCTTCTCCATCTTGTCTTTATCTGAAAATAAAACTGTCTTTTTATCCCTTTGATCCTTATATCTCCAAGCTATCTCTGCTCACACCATTTCTGGCAAGTGTGCTTGGTCACTAGGCAACTTCCATCATAGCTAGATGTACCTGAAAGTTGGATGTAGAAGCCAATGGTATGCTGTAAATATACGGCTAGCTCAATTATTTTAATTTTATCAAAATAGCTTTATTTACAAGCAACTTACAAACTAGGGC